>JAHZNE010006018.1:0-30527 GCA_027744055.1 Callyntrura sp. NNG-2020
ATTACAAGTAAATATGCAATAAAATGAACAAACATGACCGTTTGCTGCAATAACATTATAAAAAATATATATTTTGTGCCAATGATTCCTTTGTTCGGTGGTCGTGCCCCCCCCAAATTGGAATTCTGCGTACGCCAGTGCCGGAAGGGGTAAAAGTTAAAAAGTTTGCCAAATTAGCTCAAACTTAGAACATAGGTAGCTATTGGGCAGATAAGTGATTTTGTCAAGTCTGGCCCAAATTGGTTGACCCCTTCAGCCCCCAGGGGGCGTTTAAGTAGAAGCAGTGTTTTTTGCTTCTAGCTTAAAGACAATAAGTGCTATTGAAGTGGAGGTTTCGATCGACATTCAACTAGTAATGATAAGGAGTTTAATATAAAAGTAAATACCAACACTACATCGCCTCCAGATGCCGCATTACTCTGCAGACAAGGGGGATATATCTATGATCTAATGCCGAAGTGCAATTTTGTGGGGAATGGTCCAACTCCACCCCACCCCTCCCACACCCCCGTGTAAAAATAAATAAATTTTCGTTTCGATTTGGTCTATTCATTATTCATTGATGTTAAGAAGTTAATAGTGCTTAAGATTAACGTTCCTGTAGTCTCCTTCTTTTTAAATAAAGTTTACTGTACAATTAAAAAGTTAATATGTATACACTTCACTTTATTTAGAAATTATACAGTAATAGCAACTGGAGCTTCGACAGCGGTTATATATTGTTAGCCTAATTAAAAGTATCAAGTTTTAATTAATACGCATTTATCAATTATGTCATAGTACGTACGCTACCCAGTGTTCCGTTCAATTTAGTCATGAAGTACATTAGTACATACATTTCATGTTATGTTTACAACTCTAGTCAATAGCATTAGTATACATTGACATTATTTTCAAATGTGTTGCTTTGCATTTTTCTTTTCAAAGCAAGTGTCAAAACAATATTGTTTGAACAACATAGCGGGAGATTTAACAAAATTGTTCGACTGAAAATAAAAGCTGCACTACTGCCGCATGCCGACTGCAGAGCAACACTACACGTATGGGTACTTTCAAATTGTCTTTGTTGCCTCAAGAAATTTCCATTTTCGGAAATATCGTTTAAAGAGCGTTACGCTCCGAAAGCATTTTTTGATGTTTAATCCCATACAACGTATTTCTATTTTCACGTTTCCCCAACAAACAGAATTTGTTGATGCACGGAAACGGCGCCAGTTTCGATACCCGTGATATATAAAGCGCAAGGAAGCATCATCAGCTTGTCTCAAACAATTCCATCCACAACAATTTCCTCAAATACATCTAACACGCGCTGTTAATCGAGGCAAGGTTGAAGGTGTTAAACGATGTTGTTGGATACGGGCAAAATAACATTGACTGTACACGGTGAATGATGCGTCTTGCAGCTTCACGGCTTAGTGGGAGCTGTATACGCAAATGCTTAAAAATGTAGACCTAAAGCGGTCACATTACGGGAATGACGGGAATTCATCCAACAATATCACTATCTCGACCGGGATGGTATAGAATCATGCTCACTTATGGCATACAAAAGAACAACGAACAACCGGCGACATAACTTGTGGCTCAAATGATTATTGAGAAGCATCACTTGCATCAGCTACTAGTATCTTATAATGTTACAAGGGCTGACTGCAAAGTGCCTGCTGTGTGAGGGAATGTATGTATTAGTTTTAGGTATGTAGCCAGGTTTTTGTTGATTGACAAAAAGTTGTTAGTAAAGGGGCTGAGCTGATACTCCTCGTTCCTCCTCACCTTTTCTTCAGCATTTAGCCTGTTTTAAAATAATATTATTAATCTGCTACGGCACTTAAGGCTAAGATTTCGTGATTGACGAGAGGAGGCCAGAAATTGCCGGAGTACTGGCGTCTCGGTCATCGTCAATCATTCAGTTAAAGAAAACAAGTTTCACCAGAGGGTTGATGTTTCAAGAAACTCAACTATGTGAACCGTGCCTAACGGGAGCAGTTGTGGATGTCAGTGGTGTTTGAAGTCTGCAATTACAGATGTCATTAGCATTAGGAGTGGAATGAAAAGTGATTGCTGATATAGGTTTGTCGGTGGTTGGTGAGGAAGCTCCACCGATGATTATTAAGGCCAAGATAAGGATAGTTTCATCAAGACAGTGTTAATGTTTACTGATCTGAAAAGTCAAAAATTAATATTTTTGTAGTGATCATGATAAGAACAAAGGAGGGGGCATCAACTGTAAAAATGATACTTTGATGAAAGTAGTGCATTAGTGTACATAATACATGTATACGTAGTTTGTAGTTATTATTTTGTTGATTACCTCCAGAGTTATACACTTTGGAAACGTTTTCTTCTGAATTTTCGCTATTGATAATAAGTAGCAAAATGGTGCCTACGGCCTCTTCCCAACAAGGTTCCCATTCGGGAACGATTGAGATCCCTCTGAAGGAAACGGACGAGGTATGTGGAGACTTTCCCATTAATGTCATGATAACCTGAAAATATGTTACTCTACTGATTATTTAGTAACTATATATTTTTTTGTTATTTATAGGTGATCGAAATCGATGTTGCCAACGTACCGGAAGCAAATGACCTCATAGATGTTCTTAAACAAGAAAATGCTCCGTTGCATACATGGTTTTCAGTTGCTGTAAGTTTAATGATAAGAATATATACTGTTTGATGTTGTATGTTGATCTCATGTCAAATATATAAAAGGAAATGTCACATTCTCTATGTCACAACTTAAAAGCTTTCAGTGTGTTTAAACAGTAATATAATAACTTAAGTAATAATAGAAACTAGCAAGAAAGCTACGTTATGCTTTAAAATTGAGATATTTATCCCCTTAAATCCCTTCAATTTTTTCTTTAATCCCTCAAATGGTTTCCTAAGAGCTCCCTTCAAAAGTCTACTGGAAACCCATCGAATAATCTCGTCGAGATCACCACGAATGGTTCGTGGAGAACCCCTCAAAAGCCCCCTTAAGTAATCCCATAAAAAACCCTCAAACCCCCACTTAATTTGTTCCCCTCCAAAGTCCCTAAAAGTAATCCTAAAAGGCTAATCCTAATTCCTAAAAGTAAGTTTTATAAGGAAACTAGTGACTAGATTTACTTGAACAACGCTTTTTACTTTTTTCAGCTTGAATACTACAGACAAGGCAGAGATGATGAATATCTTAAAACAATAGACGTGGCTCGTAAAGAAGCAAATCAACAGTACAAAGACAGCGAAAAGCATTTTATACAGGTAATAACATACCCAATTTGTAGTGAAATGTCACATTTATAATCAATGTATCCAATAATTTTTAACTATTTATATTTTTCCTTAGGGTGACTATGACCAAGCCTTTCAATATTACTACCAATCAACACAGTTTGCAACACCTATGTTTGTTCTTCCTCACTTTGGTTTAGGCCAGATGTATATTTATCGTGGTGACACTGAAAATGTATGATTTACCTTTAAAATCGTTAGAGTAAAACATTTCCAATCTCTTGAAACCTTTTGTATGTTTAATTCCTTGTTCTTCTATTATTTACAGGCAGCGCAATGTTTTGAAAAAGTTTTAAAATGTGAGCCAGAAAACTACGAAACAATGAAAATTTTAGGTTCTCTCTACGCCGGCTCATCTAGTCAGTCTAAGCGAGATATCGCCAAGGATTACCTGAAGAAAGTAACGTCTCGGGAGCCAGATGATGTTGAAGCTTGGATAGAATTAGCCCAAATTTTAGAACAAGCGGATCCTCATGATAGTTTAAAGAGCTATAACACTGCAGTTAAGCTTTTTCACGATACGGTCAAACTTCCTGTGCCTCCAGAAATTAGTAATAACATTGGTTCTTTAAATTACAGGTAATATTTTAGTTTATTTATTATATTAGCAAACTCAATAACATTGACTATGGGTTTACGATTTTCGAACCTGCTAGTTTCTTGGGTAGAGTGTTTCTCCCGTTAGGACGTTTCCGCGGAAATGCCTTTTTTGACCCAAGTCGAATGCTTTTTTTTGCCAAAACAAATGGCTAATGAATATGTTATATATTAACTATTAATCAGAAGTCAGAAAGAAACGTCCTATTTGAATAAGTTGACACTAGAATAGAAACACCTTTACGGGGAAACGTCATAACAGGGAAAGATGCGTCCTGAAGAACGTATATATCAATTCTTTCATTATTATTGGTCTTCACTTGAAGCTTAATTAACATTTTCATGCGACAGTAATTTTTATTGCACCTGTAATAATTTTTAATTTAGAAAGATAACTATTTGAAAGTTGGACGTTAATTCATAAATTAAAATCTTTCGGTTCACTAGAAATAAATTTTTGTAAAAAGTGTCATAAAGTTTTAAACATTAAGACATGACCTAATTATTCATTGCTCTACATTTTACTTTTGACTTTGCAGACTTGGAAATTACGGCGAAGCGCTTCATTTTTTCGAAGAATCACTTTCTCGCGCTAAAGTTGAATCCGAAAAAGGCGAAAGTCAGTATTATAATTCAATATCAGTAACAACATCTTATAATCTGGCCAGAGTTTATGAAGCTATGTGTAACTATGGTGAAGCTGAAAAACTGTATAAGGACATTCTCAAGGAGCATCCTAATTACGTTGATTGTAAATACGATAATAAGAAATACTGATTCAATCCAACTTTATTAGATAGAGGGCACTCTCCTCGTTGTAAATAATTATAACCTTTGCTAATGCTTTTTCTAGGCTATTTACGGTTAGGTTGCATGTCCCGTGACAAAGGACAGATTTATGATGCTTCCGACTGGTTCAAGGAAGCACTTCAGTTAAATAAAGAGCATCCAGACGCGTGGTCTTTGATAGGAAATCTTCATTTAAGTAAACAAGAATGGGGACCAGGGCAGAAAAAGTTTGAACGTATTCTCAAGGTATTCGAAAGAAGTTAAAGAATGAAATTAATTTTATCATTTACTTATGTATACCTAATGTATGTATTTACAAATTACAAACGATGTGTAGAATCCTGCTACTCAAAACGACCCTTACTCTATGATTGCGCTTGGAAATGTTTGGCTCCAAACCCTACACACTCCTACTCGTGATAAGGAAAAGGAAAAGAGGCATCAGGAGAGAGCAATAAATATTTACAAGGCTGTGAGTTCATATATTATTTAAGCAAAGGTGCTTCGTTTGTAGTTGAAATATAGGTACTTATGTTATTTTACTCTTCACATTAATGTAGGTTCTTCGTGCTGATCCAAAGAATATTTGGGCAGCTAACGGCATCGGTTGCATTCTAGCGCACAAAGGATGCGTTAATGAAGCTCGAGATGTGTTCGCACAAGTTCGTGAGGCAACGGCGGACTTTAGTGATGTTTGGCTAAATATTGCCCATGTGTATGTTGAACAGAAGCAGTTTGTTAGTTCTATTCAAATGGTAATGAATACACATCTTAAAAATTTTTGCTTGTATTGTTGTTACTGTTGTTGTTTACAAAATGTATTTACCGCTAGTGATTTTTCTTTACAGTATGAAAACTGCATGAAGAAATTTTACAAATGTCACAACACTGAAATACTTCAATATTTGGCACGAGCATACTACAAAAGCGGAAAGCTAAAAGAAGCAAAACTTTCTCTTTTAAGGGTATATGAATTTGAATGATATTTGTACCATTTTGTTACTAAATCATTATTTTGGAATTGTTTTTGCACAATGACCATTCTTCTTTTTCAGGCTCGACGAATTGCGCCCACAGATACGGTGATATTGTATAATTTAGCTTTAATTCTTCAGAAACTTGCAACTCAAATATTACGTGATGAAAAATCAACTCTACAGTTGGTACTTTCTGCTGTGCACGAGCTCGGACTTGCACATAAATACTTTCAGTATCTGTCGATCAATGGGGATCGTCAGAAATATGACTTGGGTCAAGCCGCGGCTGAGGCCCAACAATGCCAGGATCTTCTTTCGCAGGCACAATATCATGTCGCTCGGGCAAGGAAGCTTGACGAAGAAGAAAAAATGCTTCGCAAAAAGCAAGAGGAAGAGCGAGAAGCATTTCGTATGCGGCAAATTGAAGAGCAGGTTAATAATATTTCATCTTTTTATTGTTTGGTTTAGTTGTCGGCAAATTTGACTGGGTGAAAAATTAACTTTGTATGATTTATTTATAGAAAAAAGTTGAAGAACTCAAGCGTGTTCAAATGGAGGAAATGCTGCGCAAACGTGAGGAATTCAAAGAGAAAACTAAAAACGTTCTTGTATTTGTCGAGCCACCTCCAGATGGTAGCAAGTCCAGCAAAAAGCGAGGACGAAGAAGGGATGACGATGAGATTATTTCAGACGGATCTGGTGGTTCCGGGGATGAAAATGCGGAACCTAAGCCGCGAAAGAAATCCAGGCAGGACAAAGGGAGCAAGGAGGATCGTGGAAGAAGTCGAAAACGGACTGGAGACAAAAAAGAATCAAAAGCAAAGGGAAGAAAGAAGAAAATTGAAGAAGACGACGGTCTTAGTGCTAAACAGCGCAGAAAAATCGTTTCAAAGGCAACAATTTCATCTTCTGAGGATTCTGATTCCGACGAGGGGAAAAAGAATAAGAAAAGGTTTGCCTTTATACTAAATTTTTCTATTATGTTGTTTTCAAACGAATTTGTAATTGACCAATTTATTTATCAGGATGGATAGTGCCAGCGAGGACGAAGGAGGCCCGAAGAGAATAATATCATCTGACTCCGAAGATGGGGAAGGTAAACCCAAGTCATCCACCAAGAAAACCATCAATGATGACGATGAAAAAAGGTCAAGATCTTCCTCGCGATCGTCTAGGTCACGCTCTCGATCAGGCTCATCTCGCTCTCGTTCTAGATCCAGGTATTACACTTGTATTTTGTTGTCCAGTGTCTCTTTAAATGATTTACAAATCAAAACTTATACAATCTCTATTGAAATAGATCCGGCAGCAGGTCAAAATCCCGTTCACGATCACGCTCTAAATCACGGTCACGTTCCGGGTCCAGGTCTAGGTCTGGCTCACCTCGATCTAGGTCTCGTTCTGGTTCTCGTTCAAAGTCAAGATCTCCATCCCGTTCTAAATCACGATCCCGTTCCCGGTCTAGATCCCGTTCAAAATCACGGTCCCATTCACGATCCAAGTCTAGGTCTCAATCACGTTCGCCGTCGCGTTCGAGATCACGTTCTAGATCACGATCTAGGTCTGCCTCTCGTTCGAAGTCTAGATCTGCGTCACGATCGAGATCTCGTTCGCGATAAGTCATAGTTGTCTTATAGATACTAGTGTATATATGTTTTACAAGTACATATTTCAATTGCATATTTGAAGAGGTCAAAACTTTTTTTACTTTCTATTCTGACATGAGCATTTTACTCCATTATTTTAACTTCAAGTTTAACACCAATGTGCATATATTGAGCTAAATAGGTAAAGTTGATGCCGTCTTGTAGTTACTGATGATATATGTATTTCTTACAAAATTTAACTTTAATGAACGAAAATTTTCGATGCCATTTATTGACTAAGCACATACCTCATATGAAATAATTTCGTAATGATCCCTATTTCGGTAGCAACATGTAAAAGTTTAAAATGTAAATACCACTTGTCTTATCTGTGTCACATAAAAGTTAAAAGTAGGTATATCGACAGTTCAAAGCTATTGTAGTAATTAAATACTATCTATGAGATGTTAGTTTTACATTTGCGAGTACATTAGTAGTGTGATTACCAAATAGCTAAATTGTTGGAAAACCCTTGACAACCTTTAGGCATTAATGTTTTAATGTCTCTAGATATTATATATTATTTTGCTGTAATTTATATTGAGTAATTTGCTTTATGTAACAATACATTTCTTTTTATTTGAGTAATTTAAGTTACTGTTCGTTTAGGGATTCCTCATGGTGATACATTATTAAATTAAAGGTGGTATTAAAATTTCTCGGAAACAACCATTTGGGCGTGTTTTTAATTGAAAGAACTTTTATTGTCAACCAAGTGTTCACAGCTTTATATATGTTGAGTGATAACGGTTAAAAATAAGATCATCAAACTAAAATCCATTGGATGATCTTACTTATAAACGGACGGCATGTATTTTTAAACGTGGAATACTTTCGGCTGTTAGTTTAACGTTACAAAATTCTACGATTTAATTTTTGGAAATAGAAATGTGCTCAGTCGTAAGAAATTAACTGCTTAATTAATGGCTTCGTAGTAATTCGATTAAAAAACAAAATTTTGTTGAAGTCAGTTTTCTTAGGCGAGATAGGGAGAATTATTTTTAAAACAATCTTTACACTATATACGTATACAGAAACAGATGTTGCCTAATTCGAATTCGTGTGGTACAAACGAGCTGGCAAAATATTTAATGGAGGAATACCACACCACCGATGAAAAAAGGAGCAGTTAGTGAACCTGTTCATGTGCTCAGCAAGATCGTTTCAGTGATTATAAAAAGTAATAATAAATTCAACAGTTTAACTGGCCTGTACTAATTGTACAAGTGGTTGTAACATTTAAATAATAACAAGTGCAAGTTTGATCAAGAACTGCGTGGTTAGCAATTTGCCTCTCAGGTGAGTTTGATAGTGATGCAATAAAATTACAAATCCATTACATAGTATGTTTTCTTAGAATCAAAAAATCTATTTTAGTAAAAATGTCAACAGTTATAATTGCGTTGTTAGAAAATTCTTAATATTCATAGACATCAATAAAAGAGAAAACGATAAAAGCAAAAACAAAGACTTCAGGTTGGTTAGGTTAGGTAGTATATGAGGTTCTGAATCGTATTTTTCCACAATGAAATTGTTGCTGTTTCGTAGATTTGGACAAATAACACAGTTGGATCGATCGTTGTAATAACTGTAGATATGATAACAGCAAGAAATGCCTTTGTTTCTAACAAAACTGGTACTATATCGTTTAACTGCTGGCGTTGTCACACAAACGACGTCACTCGTCATGTCCAAATTACGGGAATGTATGGATTATGTTGTTGGAATGATAACTGACAGATTCATGTCACCTGAAAGTTTAACCATTTTGTGTATATATGTCAGAATGAAGACACTACTATATAAATAACATGATTTTTAAATCATTGCAATGTTTATATTTACGTACGTTTATTTTCCTTAATATTAAACTTTACAATTACGCACATTAGAAGTGTATTATAATTACATAATAATTAGTAATAATAAGTGGGCAATGTTTTACGATAGAACGAGCTACTTCTATACACTACTGACACTACATCACATCCACACGACAATTTTAAAATTGTTCAGAACATAAAATGTACCTTATTATAATCATGGTCACTTAAACATATGCATACATTTGTTTTATTTTGTTTTAAAAACTCAATTGACATTTACGTGATGCATGTAGGTAACGGTTGACTGCTATGTAATAATAATGATAATAATACTATATACAACAATGAAGAATCGAGTTAAAAACAATTTCGACTTTCATTGCCACATAGACAAACACTCAATGTATTGAAAAAGGAAAGAACGAATAATATGCCTTTGAAACTTTAAAAAAGATAATGCTAAAGATTATTTTAGCCATATAAATAAAAATAATAATTGTAACTATTACATAACTATATTGTAGTAGGTTACATCAAATCACCAAAAATAGCAATTGTGAGGTACTTATAACTGAAAATAATCGATTATTACGATAAGTACTACTAGTAGTACTAGTTAAAGCAACTCCAGAATTTACATTGATTAATAATAAAACAAACCTTTGCAAAAAAATATAACAATTCTACCATACCAACCTATCGTTTATTTTGACATTTTCCTTGACACAAAATTTGATTTACCGCGCTGCAATTATTCTAGCATAAATAATCTATCATTTTTATTTCATTACCGAAAATGTTTTGTTTCAAATTTAATTCACTTCCTGTTCTATGACTAAATGTCCACGAGGTAGGAAGGACGAACGAAGCAGATGTTTCATTACGGCGAATCGTTTTGTTCATAATGGCACAGTTGACGACGTTAGTTATAGCGCACCGATTCGCCATCATTATAGTCAGAATTGTGCTATTATCATTACTACTATTGTACTACTTACAGTTAAGTAAGTGTAATCTATTTTTCATTATGGTACAGCACTATTCTACACAACAGTGTATAATTGGCATTTACCGTTTCTTGGAATTCAAAAATTGATACAAATAGATATAGCAAGCATGTACAGGAATAATGCAAGTATTCTTTCTGGCACGCTAAAGTTTTGCATTTTTGTCGTTAACTCACAGCCGTTCCAAGAACAAGCGCAATTTCCAATTTACGTACGATTACATTCCTATCTTACAGTCTACAGTTATAGCAAGCACGATACACGATCAAGAAATAAGAATTTAAAGATTTTTCCTCGTTGAGTATTCGATATTTTTCCCTTACAGTGTCAAAGGATATCTGCGATAAAATCAAATGCACAGCATGTTATGATTAACGATGATTTAGAGATGATTATGAGAAACTCGCATATTTCACATGCACAAATAAACAGATTTTTAGCATTGGAAAAGTATTGTGCAAACGTGCAAGAACGAAATTTGGGGTGTAATTTATTTCATAATTTACCCTCCGATCAACTTATATGTACACAATTATAATTACAATAGTCCATCCTAAAGATAATATTAACAGTCAGTAACAAGAACATGTATACTCGGTAACGGTTTGATTGCATCTTGTGCATACTACAAGCGCAGCTACATTTTCATCGAAGAAATAAAATAGTACATATATTCTGTCACAACTGTACTTTTTTAGCCTATTATTATTTATTATCGTTACAATATAGAGGTCGTTAAGAATATTTCATATTACAGTTTCAATAGTACACAAGCAAAAGTTTAATGGTCATGTTAGTAATGTACTTGCGCCCATTAATATTACTTCCAAAACTTTTCAGTTACGAATTGTGAACTGAATGATTATGACTATATTTATGATTATGATTATGTAACATAAACTATAATTGTATCTATCATTGCCGATAAACTCAACACCCGTTGCTAATGAATACTGACTTATTCTAAACAAAAACTTAAACTACTTAGAATTGCCCAAAATATGTGGACACGCCAGAATTGATACACGACATTTTAAATATTTTGTATGAGGGTAAATACTTCATTTTTCCGACGATTGCCAACACTTTTGTATCCAATTTATAGTAACAACGAGTATACACTTATTTTTTTTAGAACGAGTCATCTTGATTATAATTTAGTTCCTAAGTACACTGTGTATAATTATAATTATTATTTATATAATATTGTTACTGTTTGATTATAGTTTGTTTCACATAAATTTGTTTTCGTACATACATCATAACAAACAGTTATATTAATTCAAGTACAATTACATTTCTGTAGATTATTTAAGATATTTTAATATATTTCTTCTGTTGTGATAATTGTCGTGTTGTAATTGTAGTTAAAGTTCATATAAAGTAAATACTTTTATAGAGACAGGGAAAGTGCTAAAAATAATCTACTTTTTCATCGGATGAAACTCTCCAAATCCACCATTAAAGACATCCGAGTCAAAGCCGCTTTTTGTCATTTCTGGACGCCTCTTCAGTTTTTCCATTTCATCGTAATAGTGACCAAGTAGTGATGCTCGTTTCATCGTATCGAAGTCCCCAAATCCCTGTTTTCGTAACGAGAGAGAGACAAAACCAAAAACATTCGTGGTTAGCATATGTATACACATCGTCACACATCATAATTAAATTTTTAATTCCATATCACAAGCAACTTGTATGCAAGTCTTGTATCTTCTAATCAATCAGTACCACATATTATGCTTCAAAGCTTAGCGGCAGAAACCCTGAATACTAATGATATTGCATGGACCGTTAGCTATATATCAGATCGATCTGGACTGATTATATAGCCTCTGACCATGAGACCATCATTATTACCGCTGCTTATTCATAAAAACATCAATTTACTTATTACAACAGATACAAATTACTTACATACCAGCGGCTATGTAATGTTATCAAAAGTGAAAGTCTACACAGTATAGTTTATAAATGGATGTAGAAGTTGTGCAACATCCAATTGAGATTTCGTTGTAATCTATTGAAATGTACCTGTGTGAAGGTGTCCCCGTGAAATCCCTGAGCACCCATCTCAGGTCGCCGTTTCATAGCTGCATTGATCGACTGTGTATAACAAAAACGAAACCGTGGAATGAACCGTTTTTTTGTGACCAGTTTTACTTTCATACTAACATTTTCCCGTATCTTTGAAAACCATGTATTATAGATATATAATGATAGATGCATGAAGACAGACCAATTCAGTTTACTAGACCGACGCTTCATGCGCACACAGCAAATTATGCAATTTCATCATATTGTTGTGAGTGAACCACTTGTTAATTTCTTCCAACGGACTAACCCTGACTCGTACGTTTTATAACTTGTTCTTGCGTTGCGTTCTTGTTATGACGTGTTTCAGTTGCGACCTCTTTCCGCCCTAAGTTTTTTCGGTAGGAAAACCGATTATTATTGTGATCATTGTCGCGTATTTTCTAATTTTCTTTTTGTATTTCAGCCGAATCGGCGTAACTGGATAACTTCTGCAATTATTACGCTTTGCTGCTATTAACTTTATTATTGTTGACCATGAATTTGCCTACTCGTTTAATGAAATGCCTAAATTATCAATTATGTTACAATGGAACTTGTTATTTTATTATCTTCTCATTACGATTCTTCCCTGACAAGGTCTCGTTAAACAGGTGCGAGTACACCCCTAAGTGCTGTTATTAGGGAGATGTTTTCATTGCCACCATGTTGTAGGAAGGACATGCATAGCTAATGAAAACGACGAAGTATTTTAACAAGGGCTTTGAATATGCAATAACAACACAAAGTGTCAAATAATTATACTTTGTGTGCACCTGGATGGCGCATTAAATGCTGTGCTTCAAAAGAAGTTGTACTTATCTTCACTATGAAGTAACGGTGAACTACCATTCAACAGAATTATTGATCTACGTTTATATAATGATTTAATGATCCTTCACCATAGGGGATAATTAAGTTCGTCACCTTGAAGTGGCCACAGCAGAGGAAGTCAATTTCCATTCTACTTTCACCCATCAAAATTAGCGATTTAAAGACAGGCGAAAGAAAATGACGTTGAAAAAGCACGGTTATTTGGGTAGTATTTTATTACCTGAGACAAACCGGCAGGAATTCGGCGTTTCATAGTCTCAAACTCTCCAAATCCTCCGCTAAAAGTGTCCCCATAAAATCCAGCTGCGTCTGCCTCTGGCCTTCTCTTCATAGATCGTTTTACAGGTGAGAAATGGCCAAAATCTCGATCGAATACCTCTTCGTGAAAGCCTCGTGCTGTGAAGCCTGTTGGTGTACGCTTGATCCTTGTTGTTCTTAATGGAGCCTTCCCTAGCCCTGAGTAACATCAGAGGGAGATACAGAAAAAAGAAACGAGTGTTGATTTATTCTTTACTTTTTTCATCCCGTCGTGCATACTCTCTTCAACTATATTGACGTGCAGATAACTCAGCTCCAAATAACACTGACAACGTAATGCGATGATACGGAGAAATGATGATGTTGCTATGTTTATGAACAATTAACATCAAATTTCCCTCCGGCGATTAATTATCTCTCAATATCAAAGTAGCATCCGATTAGTTTGCCAGCTGACAAAAGTAATTAATTCCGCATTACCATCATGGTCGAGGCATAGATTTATCAAAGAACGTAAAAATTTCTTCCTAACAAAAAATTTGTAGAACGTATTATAACGCCCCAAAAACTACGTAAGTTCACCATCTCATCCACCCCTACACACTTACGTATCTCATGCTATTTTCTGGGTGCAAGAACGCTTAATCCTGTAAAGATATTTGCTTCTCCATGATCAAAGCAGGAAAATGTACGCGTATTTATTTGAATTTTATGGACCTTATTATGACTTTCTCTTGTCGTAACATTGTCGAAGTTTTATTTAGATTTAGAATAATTATATACGTACCTTTGGAATAAGGTTTATAGTATAGAGCATCGAGGGTTTTCTCGGAGGGTGTTGCTGCCGACATGAGAGTTAGAGTATCATCAGGGACGCCACCCGTGGCAGCAGCTGCACGAAGTCTGATGTCATGAGCGTCACCGTTCAAAAGCCCGGGCATGGTTTCATGGACTGTCGGATGAATTTTGTCGTGGAGCTCTGAAACCAGATGTGACAAAGGGATGGGCTCACTGGTTACTGGCGAACTTCTCCAAAAATGGAAGAATAACAGGCATGCCTGTGGATAGAAACGCATAAATTCATGAAATTAAAAAAATGTATCATCATTGCAATATAATGCATAACATGCACATTATTTCGTATTAATCATATGTACTTGCAAGTAACAGACAGTTGATGATCAATTTATAATTTCATCTATTGATCATACTAAATATTAAAGAACATGAAAATTGTGATTCAGTCATAAACCTACGATGCGTCAATAGTTACTTAAAACTTATTTCATCTGGGCTACTAAAGCATTTACAGAATATTTTAGGAACCACCAAGTAAATTTCTTTGACTCAAAATTCACATTAAAACCCTACCATTAGTATTGGGTACTCAGTCGGTACGATATCGCGCTCGAATTCTGAAGTTTGCATATGCAGTCGGTTATGATACGATATATTTTATTACAAATGGATCGCATTCGTCTCTTTCCTTGTTAGTAATCTATTATGGTTTATCTGGTTACAAGGATATAGATGTTTCATAACAGTCAAATAGGTCTGTAGTAGAATTACTTTTGCCCTCGTTTGAAATTTGCTTTTACATAAGTTAATTTGTTACTTTTCACTTTTTACTTCCTTCCTTGCAATTGAATCTAGACTTATTTTTAACAGAGTAGTGAAATCCAGATGGGAAAACATTAAAATGTAATGGTGATGGTGAATAGTTTCTTATACAAAGTAATTTTGACTCATAATGGTGGCGTCCTCCAATCGACCTTTAGGAAGCCTTCATTCGTATTTGAAGATTAAAATACACAGTGTTTAGATATTTATGTAGCCAGATATACTTGCCCGTTCCTGACTACAAGTAAATTATCAGAACTTTATCATGCTGCCAAAAATACAGGGTTTGTTGCAATGTAAACGAAACGACATGTTACTTACTAATGTGCTTCTATTTTCCAATGTATCATTTCACTGAAGGGCAGATAATGAAGATGCTTGTAAGGTTTCCACTTTCAATGCAAAAGGAAATATGATAGTGACAAGCTAGTTGAATACATAATCAGAGATTAGTAATTCCTTCCAGTTTATATTGCATAATAGCTGACAACAAGTAAATAATCTGGTGCCACTTTTCTTTAACAACCCCAAGGCAGCACTGCTTTCACTGTGATTTTCAAATGGAACATGACAGTGGAAATGGGGAAAACCACGAGTTGTCGCCATCATCATCATCGAGATGCTGTATTATTTTCATCCCTGTGCCTCATGTTCAGCCTGCTTAAGTTCAGCAACATTTTCATATGCATTACCACAAAAAAGCTTTTCTAAATATTTTTACACTGGCAGAGGCAGATATTGCTAAATTACCAAATGCTCAGGCATATATTACATTTTGTGAAACTTGTCATGTAAAAATATAAATATTAAAAAATTTCATCTTATTCTGCATATAAAAATAAATTCGACTGCACTAGCCAACTTTCACCAGCAAACCCCATTAATAACGACGCTCCAAGCAAAAATATTATTTTCTCTGTTTTAATATGGCAACGGATATACATATTACTTTTTATTATGTCCTGTTTTCAATTCTATAATTATCTATGATGTTCTTTTAAAGAAATAGATATTCTACGTTTGCGGATCGGTAACCGGACCAAGCCAGAGTTGTATAATAAATCAGACATGTCCAACCTAAAGGAAACATTACCCACAAAATAAAACTTTTCCACTAACGTCCCGAAAATGAGTTAGGAGCAAAAGTTCTTTTTGAATATTTTCGCACAAAAATGGCTGAGTGATTATTATTCTGTATTCTTTTCACAAAAAGACAGCTACGTCTTCAATGTTGAAAATAGTGTTAAAACGTAATATATTTGTCTTATAGTTATCAGATCTCTAATTCCTCAACATCATTTTGGTTCTTACAAGTACAAAAATATTGAATAAGGGAAGAAGCACCACAGAAACCTCACATTGACAGTGTTAAATCGTCCTCGTGTTTTCTGTGAGAATGTGGAGAATAATAGTTTCCCCGACAATATTTCATGTTTCTTTTTTTAAAAAATTGTTGATTTTACTGTACTCCTAGCAAGCTAGCACCATTGTTGTCATTGCATTGTAAGGTGATTTAAATTCGTTAAACAAGGATTTATGTCCGTTTTTATTTTCAATGTTACAGTTAGGTTGTACAATTTTTGAATAACCTTCAAAAACTACATCTCTAACACACATTCCAGGCCACGGCTACCATCATCAGTATCGTCTTGCCCATACATTCATTTGACTGGAGGAAGTGCCTTCACATTAATCTGCATGCAACATGTTCCAAGCCAAAAATGCCAAAAATGTATGTACAGCATTTTTTCTATTCACGGTTGCTTAAACAATCCATTCAAGGAGAATTTTTTTTACAATAACAAATAAGTTGAAGGCAATGAAGGCCAAGAATACCCGTCACGCTACTGACAACTGACGTCAGGAGAATTTCAACAGATGGGTATTCATACACACTACCGACATAACTTTAAATAATTTATATTTTCCCAAATTCGCATTTGTTCATCTTGTGAAGTTCCTTCAATGCTCATTACAATTGTAAATCCGCCAATATGGTGGCTAAATGCTCAGATGATGTGTATGTACAAGGAAACGCGTATACTAAACTCGCATAATAAACAGTTTTGCATTGAAACTTTTAAAACTTACTCTCCTTAACATTATGCATGTGTGTGTGCGTGTGGTCCCATAGAACCTACAAGAAGTAATGTATTTGTACAATGCTAAATATTTCAGATAGGAGATAACATTTAAACTCTCCAACTAGCTGCATGTTGCAATGGTCTCAAACTTATTTTAGGAGTCCAATGGGCGACAGTTTATTCTGTCGAATCACCCATGGGATCTTCAATTGAAGGGAATTGAATAAGTTTTGTATATCATTTTAGCAGTTGTTGAGCATCAATTGATCTCCTTCAAAGAACCACTTAGCTGACACAACAGAACATGTACGAAAAGTATAACTTTATCAGGAACAATACTGCTGGTGGTGTAACAGTATTCATGAGGTGCATCATTCCTCTTTCTTTTTTCCATTTATCTCTTTCTCTAACTCTGACTTGCTCCCTTCGAAGTGTTTCCAGTATTTATGTGTGCCTTCCCCGTTTCTCTTTGGCTCTCTCCAGCGACAACCAACGTAATGATATTACGCGCATATTATAAGGGAACGTGATCTCTTTGTGTGTCGATAACACATTTTTCCCATACGTCTACTGTCTTTCTTGCCGTTATTTGTATAAAATGAAAGATGATGTCGTATATTTTACTAATGCGGCGGCGACAGCGCCAGAGGGTTGAGGGATCAAAAACGTCAAGCTGTATTTACTTTTTTTGTAACGATAACACTCTGACAAGCGTATATATAAAGTCAGAGCACAACGGCTGTTTTCTCGGATCTTCGTCATTTTTAACGCCCCTGTGTATATTCCGTACGGTCTTGTCTTAATTTAATCTACCTAATGCTCTCTAACCATCGGGTGACAATATTTCTACATGGGCGATGATCTATCTGTAAAGTTCAATTCTAATTTTCTTTGCGTCACTTGCAAGGAACATTCAACTCCTCCTGTAAAAACTCACCAGCTTTTTATCATCTATAAAAGTAAGAATCTTACATGGCTAACAACTGTTGCACCTCACGTTCGAATAATATTGCCACCCACTAGCACTATCACAGATAGGAGAACATGTAAATACACCGTATATAATCATCCATTCCTATATAATATGCTTCAACTCCATTCCTATTAAACTAAAGTTACCAATTTACACTTTGTATCGGTTTACTGTGAACGGCAGTGGTTTAAAGATAAAACCGATTTTAGTGCTCCGTAGATATATTATCCCTGGTGGTTTATCGCCTGCATTTCATGAGAGCTAACTACTACGAAGATTTTCTTGTCTTTCCCACCTTCGGAGCAAATTATAGAAAACGCTGGGTATTGTAATTCACACAAGCCTGCTTTCCGCTCTTCGTCGTTGCTTACTAAGTATCTTCAAACAAACCTGACACATAGTGGGTGGTAGGGAGGGAAGATATTCTCTAAATAGCATGTTTGGTCTCACCTTCCTCGGGGAAACAAAGCGGTAAATGAAACAGAACGAAGGTTCGATTGATACTAAAAGGCCCTGACAAGCTGAACAAATACTGATAGATACAATCAATGAAGATAAAATTATCCTCGAGATGCGATCAGCGTGTATAGCTATGTAGGTGTACGTATTGATAATGTACACGCAGTCCCTATATTCCAAGCTGTTTGCAAGCAGCGACAGCTTTCTTGTCAGTGTAAACGTTATGGAGAAGGGGCACCCTGAGACATCCGCAAAATGCTGCCTGAAGCTGGATGGTTTCTCGACGACGGCTTTACCTTGGATGCGATAACGACGCTATAAATCAAGTCAACCGTTAATATGCCCTTTCCTCCCATCGCCCCTTTTGATTCACTCTTTCTCTTAAAAGTTTCAACTTTGCCAATTTGATTTATTTCCAAGTCATCTATAATGCAAAATCCTTCGGAGCCTTCATGCTCGTGTGTAGAAGTAGTATAATACCTGCTCAGTACACAACATGTATTACCCTTAATATCAGGGTTTGTAGTGTTTCCTCGTTATTTTTTCATCGTCACCCATCCATCAGCTTGTTTTTTAGAGCCGGCGTCCATAATAGAAATCGTGAAAAGAATCATTAGTTTGCTCAGATACATATTAGGCTGCAGTTTGTTCCCAACGTCATTCTCTCTAATCCTTTCCGGTCCACTTTGCACCACTGGAGATTACATAGGTTTACACATGTTTCAAAGAACACAGGGTTGTTGCCTACGGTATACACGTATTATCCTCAGTGTAACTATTCCGAATTGTACCTACAACCCATACGTCGTCATTTCTTCTTTTATGACTGCGAAGACTAAATATATACAACGTTAAAGGAGGGTTGTCAGTTGTCGTATATTCGGATTGTTCCACTGGAAATAGGAACGACCTCTAAACAAAGAGGCATTTTTATGATATGATATAATTAACTGTGGCGTCATTTTTGGATTAAACTTTGAGTAAATGCATGTCGTGAATCAGTGCCAAATCGTGATTCGATAATATTGCGTCAATAGGTTTCAAACAGTAAATTATGACGAATTGTGCAGAGTTATAGTCAATATAACTTACTCTGTGACATAATAACATTTTGTGTTTTTTATCCCATATTATTCATACTCTATTCGCAACAAGTTTATGAATAAGTTGACTGTCGCATAAAAAGATTGTGAGAATAGCAACAAAGAATTTTCTGTTGTCTGTGATGATTCCTCCATTTATTTTTGTCATGTCCCAGCAAAAAGTAAGGTTGTGTCGTTTTATGTCTGATGCACAGAACTAGACAACTACCTCGTTTATTCGTTCTGTCGGTTGTTAAAACATTTATTGGACTAGCAAAAACCTTAAAAACTGCATAAAACCAACGGCGTAGGTTTTGAAATATAGGTGGATAGAGACTATACCGTTCCTGCGTTACCCGTGTGAATCAAACTCAGTTTAGTAAGTGGTTAGAAAGTAAAAAAAGTTTGTTTTTATTGCTGCAAAAATAGGCCCCAGTGTTACTCACAATAGGACACATACGCTTGATAAATTTTTCGTCTCGGTGTCGGTGCGGTTGGGACGAGAAGGGATTCCCAAGAAAGCCTTATTTACATTTCAACGTGAAGTCATTCTGTAGCCAGTACCTGATATGCTCTCCTAACTTGCACATGACGGTTTTACAGAGGACAAAAACTTCACTAATATGACAAGGAACAAAGTACAAACACATAACTTGTGGGAGAGTGTGTGCCTCTGCCAGTTCCAACAGTGCAAATATTTCAGAAAATTGCGGGTATTTTTCTCCTGTCGCTGCTAAGTAAACGTGTGACACGTACATACGCAGAGACGAGTACTTATGTACGGTACGGTACGCCGGTAACACTTCTGGAATAGTAGGCTGTATTATACAAAAAGCAAGTGTGTCATCATGTAATATTAATGGCCCATGCTCATATCGCGTTAACCAGATGAGTTAACGCGAATTTAAACTCAAAAAGAGTTTAGCCCTTTAATATTGCAATTACACTTCACATTTAGTGAAGTGACGATAACGTGACGGGATACCATTTTTTAAATCGGTCTTGCCGCATATTTCGTACCTCGGGAAATTTTGTTAACCGGATTCTTCTGGATTCCTGATATAAATTACCTGTAGTCTGAGAAAAGAAGATGGAAAACGTAAGCGGAGGGACTGCTTGTGAACAATTTTATTCAAATTGCCCCATGATACGATTAAATAGATGAAAACTGTAATTTTCTCCATTTTACACAGGTTTTCAAATTATCTTAATGTAGCGAATTACCTCACATTTTTCGTGAGATGTTACACGATTTTGTGAATTCGAATTCGAGCAAAATAAGTGACTGAAACCCAAAAATAGCTTTGACAGTCGAGATTGTTTTTGCTTGAACGACATCGGGTTGAAATGTACTTACTTTTTTCTTAGTAGTAATCGAGAGCAAAATAATTGTACAAAATTGGGAATGAAAACTAAATAGAATCCAGCAATTAATTCATGTCTTTAATTATTTTAAGTGATAATTTCATTCATGTGTTTCGTTTACCCTTTCTGTCCTTGCCTTTCGGGCTGTATGGTAGCACACGTAACGCTTGTCAAGAAAAATGTGACAAAATGAAAATCGTAAAGGCATTCATACCCATGTTGTATCATATCCTTCTCTAAAAAGAGAAAGCTATGGTTATGTGTAAAAAGTGGTAATGGGCAATTCACGTGTTTCCTTGACGTGTTTTTAAATGAGCAAATAATTTGATTATTCATTCATCCTTGTATTATCTATTTACGGTAATTATTAGATCTACTTGTTCAACCCTCTACCTAAACTTATTAGAAACAATTATAAAAATGACTATCAACCTCGTATGCTAATTCCTAGGTTCCACGTGCCAATTTATATTGTTCCATATTTGAGCCCAAAGTAATAAAAAAATCCTTCGTTCAATCTAACTGCTTCTATTTCGGAAATTAGCGTTTAAATCATACCTTGTTACAAAGTTCATAATCATAGCAAATAAAACAGTAACTGTATGTAATAGTGTAATTCAAGCAAAATCAGGTCGACAGTAACAGGGAAGGAGTGGTATAAATCGTTCCAAGACTGAAACAGGGACATCCCCCTCTTCCTTTCAGTTCCGTTAGCCCTGCTTAAGAATTCGCTGGTTTAGTAGTGTCGTAATAGAGTACTCGTCGACATTTGGATAAAATAATTAAGCAGAAACAGACATAACGCGCATTTCTTGCATTTCGTCAGTCCTGCATATTTTACTCAAACTCACGATGCGATGCACGACAACTTCTTAGAAACCAACTTTCTTCACACTCCTATGTTGCATGTACCAACATGACTGAAAGAGTCACGGTGAACGACGTCATTAATATCATTTCCATTTCGTTATCTACAAACATGTTTATATTATTGCAATATTTATGTATACATTGACTGGACAAGCTGACAATTGTCAAGCTCTTCTATCACAGTGCGACTACAAGGTTGACTCCTGCATATTGGCAACCTATATATGTGCCGGTGATGCAATAAGTGTCATACACACTCCGAACAACAAAACGATTCTAATTAAATTGTTTTATAAGAACATGCGTTATCATGCTTTTTCGCAACATGAATATACCACTGCAAATCATTAATTATCTTATTGATTCACAAAGTTTATGGAATTGTATAATGCCAGAAATTTTGGACTAAACTACTGTGGTAGCCCACGCCTTAATCTTTTTTCCAACACATCTTTAATTTCTAATACTTTGTATTCAACTTTGAAGCGCCAACAGGATAGGGAAATTTGACAGTCGCCATTCTGCCTGAGAGTGACAATGACTACACTATGTATTTTATCATGTTTATTGTTATGCTATTTTCTCCTAAATGATGTAAAAGTTTTCTCATATCGTCTGTTTACCTTCAAACAAGAAACAAAAGGAGTACTTTGAAAAGTGGAAAAAGATCAAAATGATGGCTTTACTATGTTGTATGATGATGCTACACTAGTGAAAAAGTGGAATTTGTATAGCAACCATTTTCCATTATCAGAGAGATGGTTTTTTCAATAGCATTAGCAGGGAGGAGAATAGTGGCAAGTGGCAACAGATATAAAAGCTTTTTCGAAGCTGTAACCTAAGCTTCCCACAACCAGATCCCAATCAACCAGCTTCAATGGCACTGTCAGTTTATTTCACAAGTTAATACAGTTTTCTCCGCGAATGCCTTTTTGTAGGTGTGTAAGTGAAATCAAAGCGATTCCATTAGAATTGTTCAGGAGGTTCTCTCTTGCTTTTTCACGACGATGCTGCTACATTTGCGTGCACGTCTGTACCAAATGGTGCATTGGCGCTGTAGAAGTCTACATTTTCCTCTATCTCCCCGTCTATCTTCTCTGGAATGACAACAATTCAACACCCTTTGATGTTTCCTTCACAAAAGCGACACAAAATAAACAGCAGCAGAAGAAGAAGAAAAAGAAAGAAAAAACCGCACTGACTTTTACCGCAACGTTTTTGTCTCTCTTTTTTTGCAGCAACAATTTTTAGTTCGATCGTGACTTAACTTTTCTTAAATTTTCTTAACGAAAGGTGAAAAGCGAGAATTTAGAAGCATTTTTTGCAGTGGATGTGGTAAAACTACTTTCTGTCTACTTGTAATAATAGCAATCGCTTATAATATTTTGAAAGTGAGTCAAATCAGCTTTTGACACGAGAACAAAACCTCAACCTACTCCTACGAACCACTACTAACATTACCGCTAACCACTTATTATACAAGTTGAACCGTTCTCTTTTTTTCTCTTGTTCTTCCAGCCTGTTGTGTGTGTGTGGCATACCATTCCCACACACATAGCATACCTAAATACACATTGCATCAAAGACATCATCCCTTTCTCCTGCTTCCCCCAAGTAACCTTACAAAAGTACAATTTACTTGGCTTTGTTTTTACAACTACTCCTCCTACCACCACCACCACCACTCATAATATTATATTATCATCATTTTTGCTAGAAGTGGTCCTTTACTGTTATCATAGTTTTCTGCTTTTATAAACAACATAAACAGTACAATAGTTTTGCTCTTCCCACTTCTTCCATTGGCGTCTGGCTTTCTCAGAAGAATAATACGAAACAAAGGACGATGATGAAGCTTTCTCATTCTTCTTCCATTTCTCTTCATCTCCGTTGGTCCAGCTTCCTCTCACGGAGATAATATTTTCTTTATTTTTACCCACTGAAATTTACATGGTAACAGGTTGGCTGACCCTGTTGTAGACAAAGAGAGCAAAAGCCCAGCCAAAGCTCAGCCCCAGTGCAGAAAATAGTAATTAAACATATTGGAAAGTTTTAAAGCTAGTTTGCATAACAAAACGCCTACGTCCTTCTCCATCCTCGCTGATATTTCATCAAGTCTGACAAGTCGTGCAACGTGAGGGCCATTGGACTATATTGGAGACGGAGGAGCAGTGTAGGTTAAAAACAGTTTTGAGATTTGCAGTGTGTTGTACACCATGTGTACATGTAGTAGTACTTGACAAGTTTTGTCGATGATAATATCTAAAGAGGTTTCCATTTTCGTTTTCCGCATTTTTGACGCATGCTTGCCTTCTTAAGAGAATGACTGGGCTTGCGAAATAGCCCCACTTTCAGAGCCGAATTTCACGAAAATAAATAGGAGAAGAAGTAGTCATAATTTAGAATGGAGGAGAAATTTCGACATGTCTCTGCGTTCTAAAGCATTTCCATACTTTCCCCTCGTCGTTTCGACTTCAATGTTTTGAAAAGTAATGGAGAAATAATATAATAAAATGGCGTAACAAGATAATGTACGCTTAAACAATTTCACATCATCATCGTGGTAGCTTGATTTACTTGGAAATATTTTTTGATTATAAAAAAAATGATAATCGTGCTCCACTTCCCTTTGGCTAGGAGTGTTGCCGTTACCCTTCCCCTACAAAAATAAAGATAACGGGATAGAATCACGAAAAAACATAAAATGATTTTCCTACATTAATAGCGCTGCATACCTAAATGCCACTACTTGACTGGATTTCTCCGGTAAGTATCCCAGCCAAGCTGAACTTGCTTGTTTCAAACGCAAAAATGTTGCCCTATTTGACTCAATTTTGACTACTTTATATTCACTAGGCTACTATATCATTGTATAATAAATGCATGAAGCAAAGATACTGAAAGTGCTACGGAATTGGGAGCGGAAAACGCATTTTTTTATTTTTCTCTCTTCACCGCCAGAGATCGTGTCCGCCCAGAGACATTTAGTTTTTTGGCAGCGACACAAAATATTTTGGGGGAATACAACAAAACCATTCTTCACTCGAGCTGAATGGAAGAGGACGACACGGTCTTCTCCGTGTTATCAGATGATACTGGTGAGCAGTGATAATAACGCAATATATGCAACAATTCGTTTGTTTCTGCTTCTTCTCCCCAACTCCCGACGCAGTGGTGAAAGTATCTTACTTAAGCAATAAAATATTGCATCACATGTGAGGAGGATCCGGGGATTGAGAAGAGAAGTACAAGAATTATTGTTTGCCTGCTTATGCATGAACTTGAAACAGTCCTCTTTGTTACGTATGTACATAATACAACACGATTAGCCATCTTGTATGCAATGCGATGAGGGTAAACAAATTTAGTACAAGTTGACATGCAAAATATTTACATTTATCCAGCTACAGCTAGATAGTGGTACTTTGGGCGGAAACATTTCAACTTCTAAAAATGGGAATACTTGCAAAAAAATTGGAAAAGATCAAAAAGTATGAGGCGTTAAAGCGCAACTTTTAGATTCCCCCAGTGGTTGCCGTAATCGCCAGTTACGCCAGTGTGGGGTAATGCGTAGGGCATAGTGGTAAGACTACCCGGGTAGTTCACCGTGTGAAGACAGATCCCGAAATTCAGATTAAGTTTTAAGGGGCGCTGTATGTTACTAAGCTACAAAACTATAAATTGCCAATGGAACACTGGCTAGTCATCGCATTTATCAAGAATTTTAGTTTTTTTTACTGTTACGGTCGATATAATATCCATTATCATTTTTGGAGCCTGTAGTAAGTTATGCAAAATGGTTCTTTCAAACTGTCGAGTGGACATCGTCCTTTCTTCACCTCACATTATTCCAATGCTAAATAGCATAAACATGAAAATTGACCAAATTATGGGTTTTGCCTGGTTAAATATTTTATACGGCGGCTGCCGACATTAGTAGTATGCCAGTAATAGGTGTCGTGGTTAATATGCATGCTTACATATATGCTTGCCAGCGGTGGTAATAAATGAAAGGAAAATTTGACCATAAAGTGTTGAGTGCTGCCATCATCATCATCTCACGAATCCTCGATGACATTTAGTCGGTCAGGGAAGTAAGCCGTATTGTATTGTGCAAATTTTGAATGATGCAACCGTACTGCTCATTGTTCTTTTATGTCAACAAGATGACATGTTATTATGTAACCTATTTTTTATTAGAATCCCTTGGCCAATGCGCGACATGTTGCTTCTTCTAATGTGACATTACATCACAATAACTTCTTTTGTTGGATTTTTTCGTACCTTTTCCCTATTATTTAATTTTAGCTTTATCATCGTGTTGCTGAATATATGTATGTTCCTGTTTGTTATCTACTGTGGCGGAACTCTGATATATAAGAAAAACCAGGCTACCAGTAAACAAACCACTAAACTAGCTATGCATATGCATTATGCATTCATAAACTTCCTTCCTATTTTTTTCTTCTTCAAACCTTTTCCGTTTTGTTTAGAACATCACATCACTACCGCCAGTACTCCATCAAAAGTTAATCTCGGCTCTTTTTCTCCTTTCGTCGGTCATTGTAATGTTCACTTGTTCCTTGTTCAGTCGCTTTTCCATCCTTTGTGTTGTTTGTTTTGTCTGCATGCATTACATATTCCACCCATCAGCCAATATTTTATGGGAAACAGGGAAATAAGCGTATTATTCAACGTTGTTGTCGTCGCTGGGAGGCTGTGTTACTGGCTGGCTGGTTATTATTATTATTATTATTTTTATACAATAATATACTGCATTGCAGATGAGTGACCTTTCATTGTTTTCATTGTTCCGTACAAATCTAAATAGTTTGTGGTCCGCTGAGGTTTCGTTTACTCAAGCAAACAACAAGTGAAGTCTAAAAAAGCAGTGGAAAAGATATCGTAATCCTATATCGTCAGTAGGCTGAAATGGAAAAATGTAGGCTACAACGCAATAAAATTAGCGCGTTGAGAGATGCACTGTTGTTGTTTTGTGTGAACAAACATGATAAATGTCATAAAATATATAAATATATAAAAGGATGTGTTTCATTCGAATTTAGAAATCCTGAATTTGTTTTTCTAGCCGAGAGGAAACATGACTACTTCACAGTTTCGTAGGGATATCGTCTAGTTTGTTTAAGTTTTAAATTCATTTCCTGTTATTACATTTCTTCTTGTTTTTTGTCAGTTGTCAATGACATTTAATAGCTTGGTTTATGTTATTATGCACGATGTGGGCAAAACTGTGTATACAAGAGCAGTAAATGATAACCTTTACCAGTCGCGCTAATCATGCTAGTATAGGGTCATAAACAACATTTTGATGTCAATAATAAAAACTGTCTCATGACGTACATAAACGACCTGTATAAAAAGTAGACAGTAAAATCCTTTTGTTTTTGCATATGGTAGATGCATTTATTAATGATGAGGGCAATTGATGTGTTATTTTGAAAAAAGGCTTACACTGTCTACAACTGGAACAACTTTCATCTCTGAGATGCACAAAGGTTATTATTTTTTATTCCCAGTATAAAATACCACATCAGAAATATCTGATTATTTGTGTAGCATGTGGTCATAAAGTTTGTCAAAAGAGGAAATCCGGAAATCATTATCTTTCTAAATGAATGAGCTCCTCTTGAAAGCGTATTTTTCGCAAGTAAGCGTAACTAATACATGTTGTTTATTTACTTCCGCTCACTTTGTAAATCAACATGATTAACTTTAACTTTCAATTTATCGTAATTACTAATGTAAGTATTACCTACAGCCACGTGCAATTACGTTGAATATTTTAATGTCGGATCGTTAATGTTTTAAAACATTTTGCCTATATCAGAAATGCCAACTCAGTTTTTGTTACGGTGGATACCTGCGTTTGCCTGACCATTGGGATCAGTTTTAGTGTTAACTGTTGTAACCTCCAAAAAATATAGCACTCATGACCTTGCCACTACAATAATATGTAGTTGTTGCAACGTAACCAACATGGGAATTGAAATACATTAATTTTTGAGCATCCAAAAACTACAAAGTTCCATAATCTCCCTGTATGTCCCCACCAATATAGAATGTCCGAGTTGTAATAATATGTTATTGCTAAATATATGTGCAACGGTATTGTTTAACGATAATTCGATGAAGACGTACAACCACAACCACGTAGTATATTATGAATGTTACAAGGTACAATGTGTGTAAGTATAAATACATATATGTCGCTATGAAAAGTTCACAATATAGAAATGTTTACTCCAGGTTAAAACACAGCAAGCAAGTCTGCACTGATCGCAGGTAGTCAATGACAACTAATTTCCAATATTGTAATAATATGTGTGAACATTTATGATTATTACTTACATTATGAAATATAATGTACTTCCATGCGCCCCAAAAATTGATTGATATTTTAGCTTGTTGGACAACCAACCAAACCAACCAGTAATATAGGCATAATGCTACATGTAAACAAGTGGCGTTGTAATTATTGATCACACTGTAGATTACAATAGCAGTAACGCTCCCTTCACAGAATAATAATAGCTTTATTATCTATTAAAAGGATTAATGTGTCAAGCAATAGATGAGAGACAGAAAGTCTGTAGATACGCTGTTATACTTGTTATTGTTTAAAAATGACACATCAGATAAGAAGACTGTACACAAAAATATGTATTTAGCATTTTTGGCGTGCCGCATATTAGGTATTTGGATAAGTAAGTAATCGACAGTCAGCAGATCAAGTAATAACGACAATGTGTACAGTCACTTAAGTGACAGTGATGCCTCATGGCGTGAAGTTAGTTGTGGATTGTAGAAGAGTCTTTGTCATTCTTTCCGTTTAAAAGAAGGTAGCACGGAACTATTATTTAACGGTTTATAGCAAGTTTTGTCGTTCATTGCTAAAAGTTTCGACTTTTTTAAATTTTGTTGTAGTCGATCGATCGTTTTTAGTCTGGCTCAGATGAAGTTATGGATTTGCCGAGTGCGACCTTGCTTGGGGGAAACCAAGGAGACTTGACATGCCTTAGTTACTTCTATCTACCTAAAATTTATACTTCAAAGTATGCCTATCATTGGGGAGAATGGAAGGATTGTGTTGCTGAATTGGAATCGTTTACTTATGCAACTAGAATTTCATGTCGCTCCTGTTAACGATTATATCGACATGTCACTTCCAGCATTTTTTGAAGCCACGATGGCAAACAACTGTCGTCTATTGTCAAGTAATTAATTTTTCATGTACTTACACGACACGACATGATTAAAAAAGCAGAGCAGTCAATAGGTTTGCGCACATTTGGCAATTCAGGTATATACCTGCGAACGATGAACCATATATATCAATATATTTTTTGTCCAAACTACCTAAGGACTTCAACTATTTCTATGAAGCCAATTAATGAAAGTCTCAGAGAAATATTATTTAGCTCCTATATAGCTCCCACAAACGGAGCTTTTGGAAAGACAACTTTTGCAATGAAATTGCTTTCGTTCGAGATATCAAATATGACAATAGCTATGAATATTGAAGAAGGGAATTTTTTTAATCACGCGCTGCATAAGAAATATTAAGACCAGAGTGGGCTTTCTGAAATTTCCAGGGCATTTTGTATAATCGTCTTCTCGAATTTCTAAAATGATCATCAGACGTATTGCACATAAACAGCTTTTTTCTACCAGAATGTCGTGACATTAGCAGGTCATACTAACAATGAATTATGGATTTTGAACCGTCAATTTTCTCTACGATTTCGTTCATACAGACTGTTGGCTTTATTAAAAATCCCGGTGAAGGCACATCAACATCATGTGTCTTTCCAAAGGTTTGTTTGAATCGTAGTACGGGTTATGAGAAAGAATTTTGAAGTTTTGGATTTATTTCACATCGTGACATATCGAAACGAAATGGTGGCTTTGAAAAAATATTAACATAGTTTTCCTAAACCTTCTACTTTCCTGCTGCCCCAGTGTCTGTCATCCGAGTGTATTTAAACTTCATCTACACGGATATCGAATGTGCACTCGACTACATCAGGGTAAAGTATCAAAATATGCCGGCAGGTTACTTTGAGCAAACATTCAGCCCAAGTTTTATCTACCCGAGTCGTTCATAACAGTACACGCTATTCGCTATTCAATAAATAAATCCAATATTATACATTATGAAAAGTCCCAGGATGTTGGTATAGTTGTTGGCAAATGGCTAGTGTCTCCTAGCGTTGTGGAGAAACCAAAGAGAAACCCGCCTACCACTACCTGCTCATTTTTTGTTAACGTGGCCGAAATATTTTTTATTAATGACTAATGAGTTTAGCGAGATGGATGTAGCTCTTTTCAAAATATTCGATATTTAATCGATTTCTGCGCAATCCGCGCACAGTTGACATACCTCGTTCATATATTTATTAGTAGCAACCAACATTGCCATAATCAAAATAGCGTAAGCTTTGAAACAATATTATAAATAAGTGATGGCAAGGGTATAATTTCTTTCGGCTGAAGCGGTAAACTAGTTTTGTTCTAGCGGAAAGCAGCACTCGCTCCGATATTTTTTATGTTCGCAAATGAAAATATTTTCGTAATATAATACTTTAGTATGTTGTAGTACAACCTCCACGGAAGATAATTGTTTTCACCTTTCTACAGTAAAATAAACACACGACTCTGTCGGTGTTAACTATTTTATGATAACGGCGTCATCCCTAATATCAAATACTCTTGTTGGAATAATTAATGATTTTGATGACAGTTTAACCTGAAAAACATTGTTGTTTGTTTC
>JAHZNE010006019.1:0-42436 GCA_027744055.1 Callyntrura sp. NNG-2020
CATGTTCGGTATGTTGTACTTTCTTTGTGTTGGGGAAATAAAATATTTTGGCTGTGGTGTGAGGATATTGGGTGATGAAGTGTAACTGATGACGAGGATGATGATTTTGATGTCAACAATGAATGCTTAGCATCTTCCTGTATCCAAATGAAAGGACCAATTCAGTTGTCGCCATCACCCCTCAGTGCATATATAGGCAACAGTGTTCCAAATCGGAAAAACTGTCACTTACCAAGTTGTAGTAGTCCCATGAGAAGTGTAACCACCCCACAAACAAATGCTAGCAAAACTGCGTATTCTGGTGGCTTGCCTAAAAATAATCACAAAAATAGACTAGTCCATCACAGGCTGAAATGGATTATCAAATCATTTTATCATCCATAAATAAATCTTTTCGTTCCAGGCCAGTGCGAATAACCTTTGGAATTTTTGTTTTTAACGGACTGATATTTAGCAGATGCTCCGTTTGATAGTCGTACAGTAAACACAATGCCCCATACAATGTCTGATTTTACGATGACTAATAAATACAAGCGTCTGTTTTTAAAGCTTTTTTTATTTTGATAAGTTCACTGATTAAAAAACGAAGCTGCATTTTTCTCGTGTAACTCTTTTTTCACACGGTATACACAGCAAGGCTTAAAAAGATCAGAGTCCGACAAGGAATGATGTGTATCATCCATCATCATTACACATACACGTGTACTGGTATATGATGAGTGTTAATACAGCTGCAATTGCAATAAAGTACTTATTAAGTAATCAGGAGCGCTGATTTATGGAAAGTTCGTTGTAATAAATACGTTACAAAGTAACAATCAGCCATTGCTTCTGTACATTTTTTCAACTTAAAATTGGTAAATCAGAAAAACGGCAATTAACAGTTAAAATCCATTTTGTTTAACCACTCAAAATTCCCATATGCCTAATTTCCAAGTATTATAGGTAGTTTGTTTGTATATTATTGTGTAAATAAATTTTATAATAATTTTAATGAAATATTATTATGTGCGATTGTCGATTGTCGGACCGTATAACAATATGCAAGTTCATGGTTCACACGCATGTCAGGGTAAAAATGCCTAACGAACGTGTGCTATTGTGTTAAAACATCTGCAAAATGCAAAATTGAACAAATAGGGATACAAGATACAACTAAGCACGCCTTAATAATCGTTGTAAAAAGTGAAGTGCAACAATAAAAATAGAAAACATTAACACTTACCGGTGAGATAGGTTAAAGTCATAATAGCCATCACGGCAGTCGGCCCTATCGTGATTTCCTTTGTGCTGAAAAGTAAACAAACTATGAAATTAATTGAGCCGTGAAGTAAAAAGTCATCAGAAGAGGAAAGATAGCATATTATAGCTTCGTGCATGAGCACATCTTCATTTATTTTATACGTCTAAAACTGCCGACAACTGGCAGCATTTTAAGTGTGTCTATATAACTAGAAACAACGAGCCTCCGTACGTTTGAGATTCAGTTTCATTTGTCATATATTTTAAAATTGTCGCAACTTATTATTATTTTATTGCAATATAGATAGAGTAAATAAATTTTTACCTTCCAAATAAAATATAAACAAAGCAGCCAACGAACGCCGAATATAAGCCGTACTGCATAAACAATAAAAATTAGTTAATGTGAATGTCATCCTTTTACCACATACATATAATTCAATATCGTTTTTACTGATACTACACTCTACAATTCATAATATAACACGCCTTTTAACAACGTAGAGCTTTAGTTGAAATTAAAATTATGATTCATCATTTCATCACGTTACGTGATTAGTGCATTGTTTAAACAATGATAATAACTTACTACCAGACAAAATGTAAAGAACGTCATGATATTACGTTACAAGTGTTCAAACTGCATTATATTATAGTATTTTACTCCGTATCTAAAGCTCATACCTTCCTGAATCTTATGACCTTCTAATTGGAAGAAATAATAATGTACATACCTGTGGAGGAAGCTGTGCCACTGCCGCCATTGCCAATCCTTGCGGAATGAGGGTCAAGCCAACTAAAAAATGCGAATAAAATTTTATTGTACCGTTTGAAAGAGAATTAAAAATAGTACTATTTTAGTAAAAATCTGAGCCAATAGCACTTCTTTAAAGTTTTTGAAAAGTCGTAGGGCGTATAGTCAACCTTAAAAAGCTTAAATATAGAATTTACACGATTCCGGTGACTTCACGGGCAGCTAGTTAGTCTCTAACAATTATATATTGCATATGCAGAAAAGACCCTAGTTGAATAGTGTACCACAATTAAAGACCCTGATCTAAATGTGCAAACATGTGCAGTAGTGGCACCTCGTCTGATGTCAGTGATAACCAAGTTGAGGGTTCAAGGCTGCATGTACACGGATCTTTTTGAAACTTTTCATCACATCTCACATCTGTGCTTGACTTTTATCGTAACCACACTTTTACTCGCACATGTCATTTTTTATTATAAGCAATTTAATATTGTGCTCTACCTGTAATTCCGGCAATGAAGTCACTGACCCCCTTTCCTACGGTGTACTTTGGTAACCAATGAAAAATGGGAAACTTTCTCACAATGTTCTTCTTTGTGAATGCCCGCTGCCTCCATGCTGTAAAGCAACCAGGTTCGTCGTCGTTTCCGTCGTCGGAATAGTTTGTATCGGACACCTCATATTTCCACGACGAGGACTTGCTATCTTTCTCTCCTACAATCCCATTATTGGAACCAACTAAACCGGCAGTTGGTGAGGTGATTGTAAGATTGTGGTCATTTTGTCCAATGGTGGATACTGAGGGGGATCTCGATAAACCCATCCCCGTCAAACTTGAAGCGCTGAAGGAATGTATTAATTCGGTCTTCATGATGCCTTGATGATGTTGATGACGCCGGATGATAAAGTTTACAGTTATTCGTTACTTGTCAATATATTATTTTTGTGGGTGAGCTATGAGGTTGTTGAGTGAGGGCTTCAAACGCAGTAATATATCATTACACCATATATCACTTTTTACTGTCTATAAACACTTATCACAGTAATAAAACAGAAAACACTGAGCGCTGACAACGAGTACCAGGAGTTGACTTTAATAACCTAATATCACATCGCTTGTCGGTAAATTTATTGTTATTTTATTGGTTTACTTCAGACTGATATGCGTGGTACTTTCTTCTCTAAAGTTCATGGATACTTGTCTAGCCTATTAGAAAATCGGTCTTTTTAATGCAAGTTCAAGTTCATAGTTTTTTAAAAAGCTTAGAGCAGGTGTATACTTTTAACTAATCGCGATAATCGCGAATGACTTACTTAATGATAGGATTTCTACAGCATTCGATCACAGACGCTGTCGTGTTTGCTACACAAGCCCTTAGTCCTTGCTCCAAAATTTCAAGAAGCATTCCTCTCATCCACATTTTTCTGGAAAAAATGTCCACACAGTCTTTATCTGAATAATTAAACTGGTACACACTAGATACTACTGTAGAAGTGAAAGCGTAACATTTAAGGTACCTTTGCACATTGATTTAATTGAAATGTGAATACTTCGTGCTCTTTTTATCAGTAAATATTTGCCACCACCAGCACAGTACGGTTTAATCTGTAAATAAAACTACGAATATTTAGAAAAGGTAAACGCGTGTGGTGAGTAAGGATATCGGATATCCTATCTTTGGTTCAATGTCCAGATCAGATAAGAAAAAGTCAAGGAAAATCAGGGAGAGACCTACACCAAACTTGCACACAATAAAAAACAATTTGAGGGTCGTACGATAAGATGCACATATCTTTGTGACAGGGGGAAGAGTTGAAGGAGCACGTAGCAAGTGTTGTCAACCAATCTACAACAAATAAGTTAATTATCATTTATACGCCGCCTTTGTATTTACATAACATGTCTTGTTTGATGTGGGTTCTGTTTATCATGTGTATGTGAATTTAAAAAATGAACTAATCATCAGCGGTTTAATGAAGAGTGAGGTGCAAGGTGTGATGAAGAAGGACACAAATGAAATTGCCACAAAATTCGTGGTTGAATTAAGGCACAGGGATTTTCATACTACCTAACCCACTACCTAACCCACTACCTAAATCCTACATACTATATCATATAGGTCATGTGAGGTACCGCATTAGGTAGTGTGTTAGGATGACATGACCTAACCAAACCTAACCCTATATGATATAGTATGTAGGATTTAGGTAGTGGGTTAGGTAGTGGGTTAGGTAGTATGAAAATCCCTGTGCCTTAGTTCAACCAAATTCGTTACTAGTTTTTCTGCTTTAACCCTTTCCTTCCACAACAACAGCAGTATTACCGACGGACGACGGTCAAAACGACTCGTCGGATTAAGTCAATAAAACGGCTTTGAAATAATAAAAAAAAATAAACGAGTTACCTTCAGTTATTTGTGCATTGCAAGATAATCCGACGTTTACGACAAGTGATGAGGAGCTCTCTGGAGATTCTGTCTGAATTTGAATAATTACTGTCACAATTCACAACAAGCAAGCGCTGGTAAATGTCTCCTCGTGTAGGATTTTTCCAGATTTATGATTGGCCGCCTTGACCGACTTGCAAAATCCTCCTAGATAGATCCAGTAACAGTAGCAGTCAAAATGACAGTATATTTCTAAGTTTTACTGATACAATCAGTCAACTGAAAGGTGATCCAGAATTGGCTTTGTTCACCACGCTTTTAATGTGCGATATGATGGATGCCCGCTGCTGCTGTGCAATTTTCCCTGCAAAGGCAGGTGAGTTCAAACATGAAGGAGCTGACTGGCCAGTGATTGATAACTTGTTTTTGATGACGATATTGATAATATCTTGGTGTAAACGAAAGTGTGAAATCGATCAAATTTATTTCCAATGACACGATCAATAAGCTACTAGTTTGTAGTATGTGGCTGGAATCTGAGGAGATTTTTTTAATGATTATTTCTTCTGTAAAGCAGTTGTTATTTGCTGCTGCCGCTATATGCACTGACTGAGGACGCTGCCACCGACGACGACGACAATGAAAGTGAGCTTTGTTTTGGCACAAGCGCGCGTCTGCCTATTAGTCTCTGGTGTGTGAGAGAGAGATAGGATACCTTTTCTGGGTCGAGAATCAACCACAACTGGGCTCAACTTAGCTTCTCTCCTCTTGATTTATAAAATTTTTGGGGAATTGCAAAATTTATTGATTATACGTCGTAGAAGCCGATGATGATGATCAGCTTCATAGGTTGGTAGCGGTTAAGTACTAACGTGATTGTAAGATCAGATCACTCGAAATAAAACACGGACGGACAACAACGGTTGCGTTGCTCTTGTACAATGATAATAGTACTTAATAGGTAAGCATTTAGTTATCATTTCTCTTTAGTTTGTATAGTTTTTCTTGCTCGCGTACAATAGCATTGTGTTCATATACCTACTACATTTCTATATTATTTTATTATTTATGAACTGTGTATGTAATTTTTTCCTATATGTGCATGTGTAGGTTATACACACACTCACGAACTTTGTCTATAGAGAGAGATGATGATGATGGTGATGATGCGAGATGTGGATGATGATCATGACGATGACTATTGCATAAAAGGTACATCCATAATCCACATAGGAAAGTGAAGTGAGTGGTGGTGGTGGTGTGCGATGCTGATTTGCCATGGATTGTGCAGGCGAGAATGATAAGCCTCTGAGAAAGGTACACAGAAATAACCTGCACTTTTTTATTATTAACTAAAAAGTACTAAAAATGTAATCAATTCTCCTCGTGTTGCTTGTCGTCGTGTAAGTTGGTGGACTCTCTTTTAGTCTTGTTGTTTCTATCTGTCGGCAAGCTTTACACCTTTCTATACTCCTCCTCACCGTGTGATACAACCAGCACAAAACACCATTTAAATCAGCCAGTACCCCATATAACGAGGGAGATAGAAGAGGATTGTTGATGTATTTTAGTTTTGTTGTCAGTTTTTTATGAAGATCCTTTGAATCCTGGTTTTATTTCTGCACTAAAAGGAGTAAAATATAGGTAAATAATAAACAACACAGAATATGCGGTAGAGTAGTAATAATGATAATAACAAAATAACAACAATTAGGAAAAGATACGATTTCGCGGATAGATTTCATACGGAATACTGTGGCTGATCATAAAGAAGCGACCTGCGCAAGTTGTAGACGAGTTGTTGTTGTTGTTATTGTGGGGAGACGCTTTATGATGAGGATGCGAGCACTAGCGATATATTATGATGATTTTGATTCCATGAATTTGTAACGTTCGTCGTTCATTCATTATTAACTTTATTGGCAGCATTGAGGTGAGAAAGAAGAGCAGCGCATGCATGTCTTGACTTTGCTTATATGGTTATATGTGTATTTATAGCTTTAATACTAAAGCAAGCACTGAACTCATCGCCTTTTGGCTTAAAAAATGATAACAATGAATAAAATAATATGCGTTCGTCTATAACGTCTTCTGCAGACCGTGCCGTGTTTGCATATGTATATATGCACTAAAATATTAAACGTAAAAGTAAGCGTAATCTCTGATGATGATGAACCTGTATACATACTACCAATAAGCCCCCTCTCGGCGTATTATTTGTTTACGTTTTCATGATAGTATTCCACATTGGAACTGGTTATGGTTCTCGTTTGTTGGTAAAGCTTTTAGCTGTTGGGAGTTGGGATTTACCTAGCCTACGTTGTGACTGACTCCTTTTACAAAGGATGATGATGATGATGTGATGTTAAAAGGTACCCGTTTTATTTGTGGATTTGGACTAGCAGACAAAAATTTTGCTAGCGACTAAACTTGACTCATTGCTGCTTTTTTTAGTATGGGTAAAACGAGTGTGCTCTTTAATCTGATTAAGCCCCTGTTTTATCCACCTTTTTTATGTATCAAGGCTTAACCTACTCGCCCTACTGGCATTTTCATTTTCATGTGTTTGCTCTCTCCCAGAAAGTAAAGATAATAATTGATAGTAATGGGTGCCCTAATAGCTATATGACTATTGGATATGATAGCAAAAATTCATTTACTGGCAGAGAGAATTATATTTCGGACAGCCAGCTCAGTCCATGTCATAGTCGTCATCAAGATGTGTAGTTAAGATCATGACTCGGCTAAAGTCATTTATTGGCCATAAAAAGTCAAAGCGCCTCTACGACAAAAAATTGTGCACGCACACAAGGTTCATTGATGATTATCCTGACGATGAGATGACAGTTGAGGGTTGGACTGGAAGGTGGGGAATTTCTGTGCAGAGACATGATGTAATATTAATATGACTACAAGAGTGATTTACTTTTTACAAACGTCAAGGTATTTTAAAAAGTCGATGGACCACGACCAAAAAGTACGTAAGGCAGGAAAGTAATAGAGGGGTATAGCAGGTACACATATTTTGCAACGCAAAACTCGGAAACTTACGAGTTCATGTACCTACTTATTTAACACGGTCGTGCTCAGATTCACGTTTAATTACATCCAAGTGATTGGAGTAGCTACTCTTTATGGCGAATTGAAAAAAATCAAGATTTTTTATAACAAAAGTTCCAAACTTTTTTTTACCACGAAAATGTGACTCACATTCTGTTTATCAGAGTTAAAGGTCGAAATAGAACAAGAAGGGAAATAAATTTTGCATACAGAAGCTCCAGCGTAGAAAAAAAATACAAGGTGACTAGCAGCGGTGGTAAGTCAAAAACGTAGTAAGAATTTTCCATATTTGCTGATTATATATACATTGCTAATGATATGATGATGGCAGTGTAGTATAGACGTAATTTTCGTTTCTATACTGGTACAAATCACAGGCTTTGCGGGAACGTTTTGTGTTTGGCTTGATGAGCTGCGTGAATAAGGCAATTATTAATTAGTTTAAATATAATAGCAACATGTTTTGGGGAAAACTTGATCGTTATAAGCACGCATTGACGCATTATTAGACGATGAATTCGTATATATTGTTTAAAAGAATACAAAAAATGGACCTGTGCACGAATAAAGTAGTATAAAAAATATAATATACGCGTAATCAGCTTATTTACGTTCAAAATACGGGCTTACTATAAATACACAACTAATAATTATGATTTATATGAGTAGTTATTTCTACTGTAAAGCAGTTCTGTTGGCTAGAATTTTGTTAAAATAAATGGTTACTGCTCACTGTTCCATACAAGATTTAGAAAAAATAATAATTAATCGGGAAAATAATAAAATATGTGCACAATATGCTCACCAACCCATTCAACTTCCTTGTTTACGGAACTGCATCAAGCTTATGCAAATTGTGGCAACTTTGTCAATCTTACACGTGCTGTACAGGTGCAACATGATTTCCAGCGTGTGAACTAAATTGGAAAAGAGCCACTGACCCAAAGCAGGTAAGTTCTACGCCTGTTTTAGTTGTAGTGGAGAGTTAACCAGTAGTGCAAGAGTATAATTATCATTATCTGATAGCAGCCAATAAGCTAAAATAATGTAGGGTGTTTAATTTTTTAGATATCTATGCCAAGAAATTTAGGAAATTGAATTAGAAAACAAAGAATCTCCAGACTTAAGACAATAGAACTTCATGGCTTTTAGGCAGAACAACGCAGCATTGTGCTGCGCATTATTGGGTATGGGTAGCAGACTGTGAGTCACATTTATTAGTAATATGAGGGATGAAGTAATGTGACCACATTTACAAAGATCCTTGAAAATAATTAATTTTTCATACTAACTAATTAATCTTCTTTAATCCGCAGTTATTCCATCTTTGTTATGTAGGTAGGTGTTCTGCAATGATCTTTTAACTTTGCTACTATTATGACTTTTAGTTTCAGCTCATTTCCTGTACTCTATCTACATTAATTTTCAGCCACTTCATCAAATTTACCATTTAAAGTGCATTGAACTGGACAGTTTTTTATTGTCAAGTGAAGTAAACCTGGGAGAACTTGTTAGGGAGGCATTTCTAAGTAAACTTTGAATTCGCGTACTTGCTACTTCACCTACAGAGCGGTGAGTCGAAATTCTTTATGTATTTATTTTTACTTTACAATAAAACAAGCATTTACGTGGAATAGTAGGGTCAAGTGTATTTTTCGGAAATACCAAAACACATGCCTAATTACATAATTTAAACGATGTTACGCGGTACGCTTGAATCACCCTTTAATGCAATGAAATGGACACGAGTAACTTGCTTCTCGCTCGCTTCATTCAATTAGCAATGGATCTATATGGTGAATATTTATTCATACGTGAACTTTGTTGCAGCAAAAATAGAATATTTTGCTCCATATATGACCGCACCGACCGAACGTATTTGACACAAGTAAATAAACAATGTCTTCCTTCAAGTAAAGTATGTTGGTTTCTTAGAAATTTGCGAGATTAGATTAGTTTAGCCCTCGGCAAACCGGAATATACTTGATCGACCTGAAAGAGAGTACATAATGCGTCATCAATGTGATGTGGCGGCTAATAAAATTCATTTGTACTTGCGGCCAACGCCACGTTAAACTGTTGAGCCAAGCCATTTATACAAAGTACACAGGGAACAAGCTGTTCGGATAGAATTATAGAATGTTGTAGATCAAAGTACACATCCAAATTTACATACGTGCACAGTAGTGGCACCTCACCTGATGCCTGACGTTTGATCGTATTTTTTCAGTATTTGTCCGAGCAAATTGTAAAAATAACAGTAAACATCTCCACGTAGGAAAGTGCACAGTAAGTCCTCAAGTCAAGTGTACTTGGTGTAAATACTGTTGATGAAAATCGTGAGACAAATTATTAATGTACACAAAAAATGTTAAACAAGTCCAATTATCATGGCGGAATTGCATGCAAAATTGCATGTGAAAATTGCATGTGTACCTATTTGCCATTTGATATTGCTTGCTTTGGTGGTGGTGCCATATTTTTTGGCAAACTACAATGTATTTTTTTAAGTTAGGTATGTAGAAACGAAAAAACCAGCTAGAAGTTGAGTCAAAATCATTGCAAGAAATACAACATTTAGTATATGTTGGATGATACCTAAATCTGATCACAGTTGAATTTTGAATTCGAACGATTGCTCTTTTGACCTTATTTGACTTTTTTACTCATGATATTTCAACGTGTCATACATAAGGTGAGTGAGAAAATTATGTATAGTAAGCACAGGCAAGCAATATTTTTTGTTGCATTCAAGTGTTTTTGTTGCTGTTGCTGCTCAATGTATTCACAATCTGAGATATAAAAAAAATTGAATCGTGTACATACGTGCTTGTTACAAGTTCTATTATTACAAGTTCTATTGCAGGCAGATTCTTAGCTATTATTTGTTTGCAACGATTTGATCAGATTGAAAAATTTCAAATTTACAAAAAAATCATTTTACAAAAGTTTTGACAGGGTACATGTCTAGAATATTCTTATCTTTGCCATGTAATGTTCAATTGGGCGATGTCCCACGTCCGTCCACAAGAAACACGTCATTTTTATTTTTCTCAATCGTATGACATCATTAAAATAAAATCCCACTTGCATATAGTATGCAGTTTTCAGCATTCACGTAGCATAAGAGAAAATATTTTAAAACAATAATTTAGGCTACTTTTTTTTACCTTAAATTGTGTGTCGTTAATGAGTCTCCTCTCATACGGTTGTCGTAAAAATTGCTTGAAAATGAATCAGTTTCATTATATATCATGATTATGATTATTGTCATCATTGTGCCGATAATGAAGATTATTTCTATTATCATCTCCATTCATTATCGCCAAGTAATAGTTTGGCAACCGGATTAAATGAGGTTATAATCTATGCGGGCCTGTCGAAAACTATTTTTTATATTCTTTTCACTCTGTATGTGATCAGTGATGTGATTATTAAACGTTTAGCGTTTGTTATGTTGACAGTTGAATATACAAAGCTTACCTATACAAATATGCATTATATGCAACTCGTGTGGGCAAGCTGTCACATTTGCTAAGAGCTTAGAGATTACAAATTACAATGAAAAATGTAAAGTGTTACAGGTACATATCCCCGCTTATGAGAAATGGTCTCACACAAGTAAAATCCTTAATAGATTGACCTAACGCACATAGAGAAGTTTACGACTAACAATAAATAAATTGCCCGCTATTATAATACCTACGTATGAACTTACTCTATGTACAGCATTATTAAAAAACAGACGCGCGGTGTGGCGCGGTAGGTATGGTCAATTACGTATTTAGAAGTCATGTACATTTAAACATCTATTTTTCGGCATTGCATTGCACCATTAATGCAGTACGGGTGTCAATCATTCCATCAAATTCTAACAACTGTTTTACAATGCTCCATGTCATCAGATACATGATGACAGTAATCTTACTACCATTGACGGTTTCATATATCCCTAAGCATATGAGCCAATTAAGCATATGTCGAATACGAGTTTTTTGGCGGAGGAAATGAAGTCGTGTGTACAACAATTTATTAGTTCAGTTCTACAGAGGACACGCCTTTTGACGCTGGCCGCACAGATCGATCCTTAATTACCCGATGGGAAGATAAGACTTTCCCGATTCCGACAGTGAAACGTAATTGACGTAATAGGTATACATTGGTAATGAATGGGGACGTAGAAGATAAATTTGATAATTACAAAAAAATCATAACGTAGCTTCTTAAAACTCGTTCCATCGTTCGAATTTAACGGAGTGTGAAACCACGGAACAAGTAGAAGAAGAATCTACCTCGTGAATGCAATTCTGAAATTAAACAAATTCTACACTACTGCAAAATTGGAAATACTGGTTACACACCTGAAATATCAGGTTTTATTTCAAAAGGAAAATAAAAATGCCCAAAAAGCCAAAAAAAAATTTTAATATGGAATCTTCATCGTGGAGGTAATGATTATTTACAATACACGTATATCATTTGATGAGTTTTATATGTGTTCTTGTTGTTACTGCACGAACTGTGTGTAGAAAATTTGATCTTCTTTTACTATGAGATCACACGCTAGCGAAATACCAAGGTACAAAAACATGTGGGGATGGTCCAGGTTTTCTTACCAAACCAGTCCTGTTTTCACGGTAGTACGCACCTCGCGCACTTATTTACGGCTTAAAACTACCTGGTATGACCATGAACGTAGGTGGAAAGTGGAAATGGATGTCAAATTTTTATGCAAGTTGGTATTTAAATTTTCTTGCACCATAAAGATCTTTCTTATAGAACTGAAGTAATTCGTTTTGGATTGGAACCATATGAAAGTGCTATTTAATGAATACCTATTTACACATTTCGAAATACTTATGAAACTTAATGAACCGTCGACAATGTTTATTTTGTTTGCAAATGAATGCCTGCTGGCAGTCATTTAAAACAATTTCTAGTTTAAGTCATAAGCAAGCAAGTATGTAGGTAAATTCAATTATACGAGAGTGAGTTTTTGTTTTTGATTTCCTATAGGATAAAAATAACTTTTGGCTCTTTACTCAAGTTTATTAAATTTAGGATCAATCATTGAATTATCATTTTTTTCGGTTGTTTACAATAATATTAGAGACAGAGATACATACGAATGTTAAGAGTATTAAAGCTTATATTAACAGTTTATTCACAGTAAAAGGCCCCTCTAGTACAATCAGTTAATCAAGACTATATATGATGATGCAGAAATGATACCATAACCGCGCGAAGTTGATATATCACCGTATTCACAATTTATTTTAGCTAAGCCCCCTAGAGTGTTTTTAAAATACTTAGAAGTCGGTAAGCTACAGCCTAACTTTCAAGGTGAGGAAATATCAAGTATGTGTGTAGTGCCTAGTGCTGAGGTAAATGGAAACTTGGGAAAGGCCTGGCCAGGTAAGTGTTGTGCACTGTATCGATTGCTCATAATCAATCAGTGACGGAAGATAAATTTCTATAATCCGTTACAGTTTTCTGGTCACATTCCTCATGGATATTGAATTTTATTGCGGGGCCGAAATTAGTTGTCATCATTTCGCACTCATCCATCATCGTTAACACAAAGCTACAAAATAAGTATTTAGTAAATGCATATAATACAAATACTGTGTGCATTTGGCTTACTTAGCAATACCTATTCATATTCAGAAATACTCTTCGATTTTGTGAACATTTACGACCATATCTTTATGTGGGGATCATCATAAATTGTTTTCATTCCAGTAATCTCATAAAAAAATCATAAGCTAATTATAGCAACACTTATTTTTCTGTCAGTGTCACTCATCAAACATGTTCGGCAACGCATACGTGTACTACTGCCATTTTTGTCGCTCGCGCCATTTATTATTGATGAGAAGCAGAAAATTTTCGGCACGGAAATCACAGTTTTATTATTGCAAAATAAGCATGACCATGCGTGTATAATTATCAAAGCTGAATCGTAATTAGACCGTCCAGTAAATTCGCAAAAAGCTATAAGCCACGAACACGAGTAAAAATTAGGCATCATTTAAATTATCTCTCTGAAAGTGAACAGTAATAGAATCGCATCAGTTTAGAAATGATGAGAATGTCGAACATACATGGTGTGTGGTGCGATCTCAGTCGGACAGATGCGGATGATAGGGTGAATAGCCGTGGCCAAGACCAAGCTCGCGCAGATTCTACCAGGTAAGATGGGGTACGCATTAGATAACTGAGCATTTATCACAATGAGGTTTAACCAGGTTTTTTGCTTTAGCTTAATGGGTTAGCAGTTAGCAGTAATAGTGATAACTTTAGGACTTCATAAAATGAAATTAAAGCTAACCTTGGAATAGACGTTACAACAGTGAAAGTGATAAGATAACGTTCCAATATTTCATTATATTTTGCAATTCAATTCATTCTTGATTAATCTTGCCATAGACTTCAAAGGAATAAAATCATCTATATACTCTTTTGGGTATTTGGAACTTGAATTGAAGATAGATACGAATTTGGTATAAAACTCATTCTTCGTTCATATCATAAGAGATTATAGTTGTGCTTGTGCATTTTAACGAACGCAAAATAGCTATTTAAGCAAATTGTTTTGGCGATAAAAACGACTCAAAATAGATTTTTTTGTTGACATTGAGCTAACATTCTCAAAATTTGACCTTGCTCTGACCTAATAAACAAGCTATTGTGTAAAATTGGCTTCATTTTCATTTCGTCAAAGCTGAAATTTTACATGTTTACTTATTACTCATATTAAATAATTTTTGAACATGTGGTGTAAATGTAGACCGATGGAAATCAATGTATATTTTTATTTCCTCTTTTTTTGGACTGTTAAAGGGGAAGAAGTGAACATGCAATCATAAAGCGTGAAAAGTCTCTATTGTTTTTATATTATAATTTAATAACATATGTTTACACACATTCTGTTTTCATTTAAACACTTATTTATTTTTTTAGTATATTTCCCATTTGCGTCACACACACGCAGTCCAGCAGCCTTACCTGAAAATCCAGTTTGACATGAATTCTTAGTAACATACAATTCCCAGGAAAGTCATGTGCATTGTATTATTCCAGGGATGACTGATGAGGTAAATGTCGACGGTGCATTTAATGCAGTACTACCTGCCGGAAGATATTGCAGATAAACACCGGTACTGCAAATCATAAAGTGAAATCGCGTTAAAATAACCGAGAACCGTTGCGGAGAGAAATTTTTAACACATACAGTCACATATAAAAGTAAATTGTAGAAATTATACCTATGACCTACACGGAACAATGTCATGCAGCAAAATACAGTAATAAGGAAAAGGGAACATGTCTTGGGTTATTATGTAAATGATCTCATATTATTTCGTATTAACGAAACAAAGCAAATCTCACAGGTTGATTTTCGTGCCGGCGTGATAATCAATGCATACATAGATCAATTGATTGCAGCAACTTACAATAACTTACATAAAACCACAACAGCATCGATGATAGTATCATCCATCATCATAACAATGAGTGCAACCCCGGCTAATTAGAGGCTTATTAGATTACAGAGAAGAGACGCTTCATCAAGTTTGGGTTGACGTAGCTATTTTATGTAGCTGTTATTGTTCGAGTCGATTTCTTTTGTTTTCTGTAGATGAATAAACGTTTGCTCGATCTGGTAGTTAGTATTCCCTCTCGTACATGAACAAAGTATAATAACTGCTGGTCCGTGATCTTGACGTTTACAATTAATTAACTATGCGCATATGAATCGTAAATGTAAACAATGAATCTGTTGTGAGGCGTGTAGCTTCTTTCGCAGAAGAATTACTATCACTGGGTACTGGGTACCGGTGCAAAACAGCAAAACATTAACTCACACTCATGACTCCTGCGTATATCATGTTTCTTTTCCGTATAAAGATTATTTTGCCACCCATTATTTTCATACGTAATCACATTCAAATGTATGGTGATTTGATGATGTGTACGCGTCAACGAATGCACATGCACACAAGTTATTTTTACGAGTTGCAGTAAAGAAAAAAGGAAAAATACTTACTTGTATGTGTGATGGAGTAGAGATTAGAGATACGAAAATAGGGAATGACACTATCATCATTTTCCCAGCAGAAAACAACAGATTCTGTAAGCAAACATAAACAAGTGAATCGAGTGAATCTTGTTTTGTGTGAGACCCATGCACCATTGTTGGTTTTGCACCATGCACCACGCGAAATACTTATCATCATTGTTTTTGTTGACGTCATAAACACAACACTGCTTTTACTACATAAACCCCTGAAGCAATAATGTAAACTCTTTTTATATGCATCGTTTGTTCTAAATGGATTCGAATTTCTCAGTTTTACGAAGGAAATGGACACGACTTACTCGTATAAGGTATTTGTAAGACCAAAATGGGTGGGTTAGGCGGAATTATAGGGAATCCCACATCCCTACAAATTCATATGACTTTGAAGTCGGTTGTTGTGTGCATTCGCACTTTTCTTGACTCTTGACGGTTAGTGAAAAGAGCTTTCATATCATTTTGTACCATTTCAAACCAGACAATTTTATTAAGCTGTTATGGTAAAAATTTCATTTGCCATTGCAGTGTAGTGTAAAAAATAGCAAGAGAAAGGAACCATAATCAGCATGGTCAAAACTCTTTGGTCGGCAATCACGGTAAATGTTGCTCATGTGAAAAAATGTTGAACCAAAAAAAGAATCAAAGCGCTGAAAAGCTCATTGCTAAAGATAGACAGAGATAAAAGATTAAGCCGTTGTAAAAACAAGTCGTATGTGATGGTGATGCCCTTTTGTCTGGTCATATATATTGTTAAAGGTATATTACAAGTCTTGTTTTATAATTAGACGGTCAAATCTGCATTGTCATTCCTAATCACGATTCCAGTATTTCCAGTTTAGCGTATCTCATCCAAAAATAGCACGCATCGCTACGTGGGCACGTTACAAATATTCAAATGCGAATATGAAATCTTATAAATAGCCTAGGACCATTGGCAATGGGTTCAGGTTTAGGTCAAATCGTCTGCGTAAACGTAAACCTGAGGTGAGTCCAGAAAAACATTATCAAGTCACATTGACGATACCGGTTCAAATTGGAAACGACTGGATAAAAATGAATGCGCAGGTCTATTTATAGTACATGCTACAGCCTCACTCAATTTTTTGAGTTCCAAAAACATCAAATATACGTCCGTCAGAGTTATTTTTATTTTTAGTGTAAAAAACAACCAGGTAAATGCTGTTGAATATGGTATAGGTTGTTCTCACCTTGAAATAAAAATATGTTGTGCAAGTCCAGTTTTCTTGCCTATTTCATTTTATGGGGCTGATTTTTTTAACAAATACGTTTAAGTGAAACTGTTTGTTGAAAATAGTAAAAACATGTGAAAGCGTAGCAGCAAAGTACCCCAATTCGTTTGACCATGATTTTCTGGCGTTCCTGCTTGATACACTACACAACTTAATATGCACATCTTGTTCTTCTAAAATTCTTGCTAAATTTGGATAATTGTTGTGATTTACGAACTATGAACTATGGTCTATCCTGTTCCGCCAAAAAATACTTCTGAACGGCAATTCATCAATTACCTCTTCAAGCGATTTTACTTTTGCATTTTCCTGATGAGAATTTGGTAATAATTAAGTTACATACACGAAAGTCTAATGGTAGTTTAATGATGCATAATAATTATGTTTATTATATCTGCTTGGTCGTATTTCTGTACGACCAGTAAAGTAAACATAATAGCACATACAAAGGAGACTGTCTAGGTAGGTCTAACTGCAAATTATGCACAGTACCCCGTACCTTACACGAAGTCGCGTTCGTATTACACGTGCGGCGTACCACCTACGTCAAACATGGTGTTTACTTCTTCGTCTCACTAATCCATTAAAGAAAATTTGGCAGAAAAGCATGTGAAATGACCGTCTCAAAATCTTTTTCCACGCTTTAGTTTCAGCCGTCGCCGAGTAAATATAACAAAACTTCTCATTAATTTGTGTTATCGTAAATTATTGTACTGGGATCTATGAACGGGAACTGCTGTGTGATTTCATCCAGCTATCTCAGCAAAAATTAGCCTGACACTATTTTGTTATAAAGTGCAAATTATGTCATGTTCTTAGTCATGCATTTTTTACTGCTTATACAGTTTGGATTGGTCAAAATTTGATCGGATCGGATGAAACCAGTAACAGCACAAAAGCTCTGAAAATACAGGTATTAAACTGCTTTGCTACTTATTCATTCAGCCACTTTACCCTTGAACTTGCATGAATAAGGATAAAAACATTCCCGTGTGAGATCAACGTTTTCCAAATGTAAAATCCAAAAATATCCTTCCTTTATAGACATCCATAGGTATATGCATTTGATTGAGACACGTTTTTCCTCACATAATGTTTCACAACAACACAGCACTTGCCATTACCATATACTACCCCATTCTTACTGTCAGTCACAGAAAATATATGACACATAACGTACCTATTATAAATTTTTGTTTGGACTTGAGATTTAGTGTGTTGTACAGTGTTGAGTGTGCACACGGAAAATATGTGTTCACGCATTTTATAACAAGGGGTTAAATTGATGGCTCTGAAAAATGTGAATGGTTAGGATGTTCCAACAACTGTGGGTCCGCGTCCGTGTTCTTTTAACGTCACCTACGGCTACACATGCTATTTATTACATAACATCGGAAACACAAGCGAGCGATTGCAACACAACTCTTACGGATCTAATTAATATTTAAATGATTATATGCCAAGAAAAACATTCTTTCTTGAAATCACCTATTGGTAATATATTACGTTGTAATGACCATGTACGATGAAAAGTGAGAAAATTTCATCTTCTTCAACGTGGTCGATCAAAATAGTGCCAAGCTAATTAAATGATTATAGATTAAATTGTATCTGAACATTATTTAGGCAGGAAAACATTTATTATTCAGTCCAAATTGTTCTATAGGTGTGTATATCATCTTATCACAATGCACCAAACCAAGCTTAAGCTTAAATGAAATTATGGTATTAAAGACTCCGACGGTCGTCGGGTCCTATTGGCACCGCTGTCCTTCATGGTTATATGGCACCATATATTTTCGTGGGTAATTTATGGAACGATAAAATACATTGAAATCAAATTCAAATTACTCAGTCAGTCATATGGGTCATTTCCAGAATGACGATGATTCCGTATAGCCCAGGAATACCACTCAAGATTTCCAACAAGTTTACTCATGTTTTCAGAAACTAATTCATGCTTGCAGTTTCCATTCTCATCAATTGCCTCGTGAACAACTGATATGGGAACATAACCAGGAACACAGAGCAAGCCCAGTTCACACACATAAGATCTCATTGCATTCAAAGACCTCATTGCTCCAAATGGTCCCATTGTATATGTGACCAGTCCCACAGGTCTATGACGAAATGTGTAGGGGGGTAGTGAATTCATTAGGTTAAGCAACGCTGGAGGCATGAATCCATTATATTCCGTCGACAAAATCACAAATCCGTCTGCTTTGCTAATGGTTTCTTTTGCTTGCAGCATCCATGCCGGAATTTTTTCGGTTTTTGATAAGTAGTGCAATGGCTGCCTGTTTAATTTGCACTTTGAGTCTAGTTCCAGTGGATCCAAGGTCGTTACTGAAATGTGTTTATTGTGCTTCTCCACTGTCTTCAGCATACATTTTGCAACACGATCAGCCATCCTTCCTTGTCGAACAGAAGCAACTACCATGACAAGTTGCAAGGAGCTCGAATTCATGGTTATCTCTGTATATCGACAACTTTCAAAAACTAAAATTTCCGGTAAATTGAAAGCTCACAACGAAATATACATGTACACCGATAATGAAGTCAAGCAAGAGGCTTTATATATCACATCACATGCGTTGCGTTCAGGGACGAGGCTCATCATCTCTACTCTCATCATTGGTTACGTTTAGCGTTAGTCTAGGATGAAATGAATGCTATCATTATGCTACCGTCCCGTTATTTTAATAAGCTCTTTATGCTATTCCGTTGCCGCTTGGTAACTGAAAATTGAGCAAATAAAAACGCAAACGGCAAACGTTTGTAGTTCAGTGTTGCAGGTATATATTCTCGGAAAGCAATACAACAAAATAATGTTCATTTTATTACGTGTAAAAGTCAAATTCTATTCTATCACTTACATTCAGATCTAATCTAAGAGCAGACAAAATAGGATCCATATATCATGCGACTCTATTTTTGTTCATAAAATAATGCACGGTTATAATTATGACATAATATATACTTGGTGGTGTGGTGGATTACTTATAGGTATGTTATTTTGGTAATTTGCATAATACGCGTATTACTAATAATAGTTTAGTATCGCGTTTATGTACTTTATTTTTTTTAAATAAAAGGACTTAATTTGTAAAAATTAAAATCGATACGGGAGCTACCTTCAGGCAACAAAAATTTACCACTAGGAACGTAATCGTTTGTACATTCAACATTTAAACTTTACATAATATGACACATTGAAAATGCATACTATATAATGAAGTGAACACTAACACGCACCAACATCTATCATTATTAGCTATCTATTGGAGCATGTGCAAGTTTCTCATTCATGCATGCACACATAACCAATCCACATCATAATTATGTTTTTCAGAGACACAGTAATAAGACGGAAGCTAATAACTTTAACTTTCAAATACTTCAATCAGGGAAAACATCATACGAGTAATGTGAGATAAAATTGCAATGCATGTATTTTCGTCTACGTACCTATGCAATCCGTTAAAAGTAGAAACGATTTCTTGTCACGCATTTTGTGATGTTGCCAATTGCCAATAATTATAACACCATCAACTTCATTTACATTTTTGTTGTCGACATAGGACCCTTCAATAAGTTTGCGACAATCTCTGAAGAAAATACATTTTATGTGACATTCAACAAACCGCCCTATTTATCAGTAACAAACTATAATAACTCTGATGATGTAAAATATTAACCTCTTAAGTGGCAGTTGTAGCTGCATTAGACACTGACCCTGTTTCAAATTTTTCGACGCCACCGGTATAGTTGTTAATTCTTTTACAAATACGATAATGATTAGCAAGCCTAAATCTAAATTTAAATCGCTTCCCACAGTTTATACATTGAAACTGAGGCGCCTTCCCACATTCTAGTTTGATATGACGTTGACATGAAGCCATATGTCGGTACCGTCTGAAGCATTTCGGGCATTCGTACACTCCATCAGATCGACGTGAGACAGCACCATCAGGTACATGAAGAAATCTTTTTGCTTTCGGCTTCCTTTCTTTAGCTGTTAATACACACAAAGCAAAGTTTAGGTATTTTATAAAGTTTCAATAAAACAAAATAATAAAACAAACAATTTTTTCTTACGGGTAGTAATACGACCAACAGAAGGTCCGTTTTGTCGGTTACTACTATGGGCTATTGGATCTGGGTTTAGAAATAATTAATTATTGGAATTATTGTAATGTAAGGTAACCATACTTTTAAAAAACGCAATTTTCATGACTCATTCCTCCCCTTATGTATTCTTTCCATGTATATTTGAAGGATAACGTAAAACCAAGCTTACCACTTTCTCCAACGTTGGGTAATATCATCATTTCCTCGTCACCATGCTGTCCTTCTTGCCCTGCATCTCGTTTCGTGGCTGACATTATTTCAAATTGTGAAATTTGAAACTGATTCGTTTGGTCAGCATTTATTAAATCTGGAGTCCCTGAAGTGTGAATATAAGCTGCGGAGGAGGCTACTGCTTGAAGATGGTTAGTTACGGCCGACGTAGATGGTAAGCTAGCTTCCACAGCAGATGCAAAGTTAACTGCGGCGTCAGCGTGATGAAACGATGCAAAAATATCATCAGTACTTTGGTCTGTCTTCTGTATACTCGTAGAGGAAAACACGCTGACTGGTGAAATACTGGATTGATTTTGCATTCCCATTCCAACTGAAAATATAAATGTTTGTTTTATTGGCATATGATCAATCTTGGCTGTTGAGTTATTGAAAACTTGAAAACTACTTGGTTTGTCAATTCCGAATATCACTTTCTAACAATTTTACATCTTTCATGAAGGAACGGGAAACCAAATAGTGTCAGGAAATTTTTTCCAAGTTTCCCCGATTTTGTAAAACAAAATAAGAACAGACAGGAGAGCTTAGTGTTTCTCAGAGTGTTTAAAAGTTACATGTACCACGTGATCCCAAATGTTGTCCGATTCTTTTTCGGCCGGATTTGAAGGATTATTATAAGATCTTACGTTTAAAAGTATTAGGAAACTTTTAGGAAGTTTTCCATATATTGGCCTATGAGAAGTTTTATCAGTACTGACATAACGTAGCATACAGGGAAATAATATTGTTTGTCCATTAAGTTTAAAAAATCGAATGAAAATCACAATGCATCCGTTGGAAAGATTGATTAAGAAAAGTTCCCGTAACACATACTATCAAAAATACAGATACGTAAATTTGCACATTTGTAAATCAAGAATATTTCTAGTTTCGAGGTTCGTGTCATCATACATACCATCTGAAGCTGTATTCATTGCTGTTTGAACGGGCGGTTGAACTCTGCTGTTATTGGGCTCCATCCTTCTATTGGCTGCATTTACTGGCTGTTGACTATGACCCATACTATCTTGCCTTCCACAATCTGATCGGCCATTGTCTTGATAGTCGTTGGATTGCATATTTTGCTCTTGCTCATTTGGGGATAGATCTGATAGGCCTCGAATTTTCAAAGCCTTTGCCACGTGAATAAACGACATCAAATCTCTTTGCGGTAACTGAACCTCCCCTTTGTACATGTATTTAAGTACCGCTTCTAACTGCGTGTATGTGACATTTGTCAAGAAAATTATTGGCTCCTTGTCCTTATGGGGGGCACTAAGGAGTTCCTGCATATAAATAAAATGTAACAAAAAATTTATTTAAAAATATAACCCAAGCATCCCGTTTTATGCATTGTTTTAACATTAAGGTATTCCAAACCCAAATTAGTCCAATGACCATTAATAGTTTATACCTGAAAATACGGACTGCATACAGACAGAACTACTCTGTGAGCTTTTAAAAACCGTCCTTCAGCTGCTAGCGTGATATCAACCAAATTTTCATTCCTTAGAAGCCCTTCTAATTCTGACCAGGTGGATGAACGGTGATCTGTCCATCGCAGCTGCACATGCTGAAGTTGTTGCAACTCCATCATGTGTAACAGTAACTGGATAGTTTATCCAGGAACTTCGAAACAAAAAAATCACTCTTCCTAACAACAATATAACAACAACAACAGTTCCGATTCACCCAAAATTTCTAGATAGACCACAATAAACAAATCCTGAAGGTCTATCAAAAATGCCTGTCAAATTGCGAATCCGAAATTTCAAAAATCTTTCAACTTGCCATCTAGGCAAGAACATTTGGTTTCTTTTTTTAAGTATTCTTACAATTTATCAAAACACGCGAGGTTCTATTTAGAGAGAAAGAATTAAAGGTAGTTTATCATCTCTTGCTTTTAAAATCCCAATTTGCAAACACAAACAAAACCAGCCGTCAGCCGTCCTTCTTATAGCTAAACACCAAGCACAAAGCAAAGCAGAGACGACCAGAGAAAAACAAGAAATACATGAGCAGTACGTGTAGTGTTGTTTGTGATAGTGCTGTGCTAAAGTGGTATTAGTGCAGTGCAGTGCAGAGTGCAGTATGTAGTAGATACACGATAACAAGTTATGCTTACAGTGATCCTAGCAAACCCTGTCCTAAATACCTAACAAAAAATAGTGTATTTATAAAGAGAATCGAATCACGAATGTATGAATTGATGTACATAACATACTAGTAATCTGTTGTATCTAAAACTCGCCTCACTCGCATCGGTCGCATCCTTCATCCTTCTTCACACGAGCGCAGTAACATTTTTTTAAAATTTGGATGTGCAACATGGATATCACTCCATAATGGACTACATTGTGTTTTGTCTCCCTCGATGCAATGATGCTGAGGTTTTTTAAAAAATATTTTATTGCTCATCATCGATATATACTATACAGCAACTAGAAAAGGCATGCATTAGGTTTGTGTCGTCGTCGCGAGTACTCACCGGACGTAATTATCATTAAAAAGCATAATACCTAGAGGGGAGAAGTATCAATTAATGCGTTATAAAATATGCAAAAAAATTGTCCATCATAATCAAAAATCATATACGATCGATATGCCATATACTGGATCTGCTTTCACCGAAGCTACAGCGTAAAAGTTGCTTCCGCACTGCTTTGTTTGTTGTTAGACATATTCACAACATAATGATAATGACGTTCAAGTTTATAGTTGATACACTGACGGTGTAGTGTACCACCTTTACAAAATTAGGTTTAACTTGAATGACAAAAGGATTTCGGCCAGTTATTAATGATTGAAGGTAAATAACTGAATGTATTGAAACTATTAACTATTGTACTTATATGCACGATAATCAATAACCTTCAACCTTTGTATTATCTGGAGCAATTCTGTAAACCATATTTAACTGTATTTTTAAAGTCGGCATAATGAAGCATATTAAAATCTGAAATTTTGTCACATTTATTATTTTTTACTTTCACTTTCAAAACGACTCTAACCTTATCTAGCGAATTTGGTGTCCACCCTTACAAAATTATCACCGATTACAAAGAATTAAAGTTCCAACTTTACTTCCTTATTTAATTTGCAAATTTGCACAGACTACCATACCCACATACCTTAGAACCGTCATATCATGACGCCTTTATCTGAGAGGCGGCAGATGATGAGAGGTGATTCACAAATACGACGCGTTAAAACAGCATTATATTGTTTTTTAAATTTTCAAATTATTGTCAAAGTATCGTAATTCAAGTGCATTCTAATTATATAGTATCATTTTTGTGCTGTAGTTGTGATTTTGTGATAAAAGTGATCAAGGTACAAACAAAATGCCGCCGGTTTGTGTTTAAGCATTTTGTATGAATACGTTCGCCGCAGTGCGAACGGGCAATTTTCTAGTTCATTCCATACACAAAATGCAATGGAAACGGATGAAGAAGGAATGAGTAGACGAAGCATGGGATCCGCTCCGACTGAATAAAAAACTACTATTATAGAGCCAGAGACTAGGGAATAGAGGGACACAATAATAAGATAGTTGATGATAGCCGTAGCGTGTCTTTTTTCGGTATTGTCATTGGTCTTGTGGTCGTGAGTTTGTGAATGTTGTGATTGCCGACTCTATTTAAACTTGATTTTCATTGCATGGATCGTTGAAAACCGAGTTAATTTCTTGCTTTGTTTCTAAATAACGATATATTCCCAAAACAATTACAAAATTGCACAAGCAAACGTTAAAACTGACGTTAGTCGTCGTGACTGAATGAGTGGCAGAGGTACAGCTACAGGTGATATATATTAATTAGATCCACTTCTTTCATCTTTATCAAGTCTTACATTATTATGGTTGATGTCAAAATGAAAATGTATGTCTGCATTAATTTACTGTTAAAATTAATTTGGGCTGGTAAATAAATGTACATGCCTGCATTATTTACCATACACCATATTGTTGATTGTATTGGTTTGGACTTGGCTTCGAACTAAATGACTAACACTCAATTTCGAAGTATATTTACAATTTATGGTAACATTCCTCCCTTTGCCCTTCAATGTCCAATAATGAATAAGGTTAAAGGTAGCTAGTTTGGCGATATTACATATTTACTCACACTGACAACTGATGACTTTAAGTTTAACATAACATGGCCAAATTATAGGTCATAGGCGATAGGATAGGATATGTTAGAAATGCTTCAGTAAATGCTCAGGCATTTCAAATTGAATACTAAATTATGGTGTATTTGTCAGCCCCGTGAGGGAGCGTGAAAGTCTATGATAATTCATTAAACCTCGTTGGTGAAAGTACACAACAGAAAGTTTTGTCTAATTTGTAATTCATTTAACCCACTCGTTTTTCGCATGTTGATGTAATGATAATGTAAATTGACTTGACTTTTGGGAATTGACAGGTGATGACAAGAATTTTAATACATTCACTAAATGCTTGTGTACTGGCAGTGACTGGATCAGATTAAAAGCTTGATCAGAAAGTCTCGATTGGAGTCTCAAGTCTTGTAAGTGTGTATTAATTTAACGTTACTCTTTTATACTGTAGTCAACTACACTCTACACTGCATTTATTCAGAATACCAAAAAATAATCTAACAGCCAGAAAACTTATATGTCACGCCGTATTAAACTCACTTCACTTGTACTATTATACTAAATGTCAATGTTTAATGTTGCATTGCACCACACTGATTTGGTAATCAAACAATAAAATTTGAGTTTTAACGTTCTAACAGAGAAACAGAGATTTGAAATGGAAACTGACAAGGAAATTGCAGAGTCGCTCATGGAGTAAGCATTATAATAATAAAAAAATCATTATTATGTTGCGTCAGAAAATTACCCAAATAAAATATGAATGGATTTGCTAACCGTTTTAGAATATTTAAAGAGGATGGCATCAATTCAAGTTCGCTAGAGGAAATTGCTGAAAAATTTCAAAAGAAATTTGAATCTGATGAACCGTTTTACTTTAAACGTAAGCACTATTATACGTGTAATATGTTTTGCTGATGTACGAAAGCAATTACCAGCATTTAGAGTTTAAAAACCGTTTAACGACAGAGGAATTATTTTTACTAGCGTGCAATGTTCTGGTGGCTATGTTGCGTAACCCGGAGTTTTTTCAATCAAAGCATCAAAAAATTGCTGCAGTCGGCACTTTAATAAAATTACACAATGTTAGACCAATTGATGACAATCCATTTGTTATATACATTTACAATTTACTGGTGAGTGTAAAAAACTTTTCTAAATATAAATTGGGTGGTTCACCTGCTGTGGAGGGTTTATCAATAATCTACTCATGTAATAATATGTTGTTGTAGAATTCTGCCAACTCATCGTCTCAATCGCCCATCGGAACTGCAAAGAAATCAAGTTCGTTTTCAGAGGTTAGTCGATTGTCTTTTATGGAAAAACTGATAATTGGACAGTTTGTAACTTCAGAATCCTCTGCTAAGGTAGGTTCATTTCATTGTTGATATAATTACAAACTTATACATCGTGTACTCGTGCAGTGCATATAATAATTGTCACTGACTATGTCTTAATAATAATAAGCATTACTAGCGCTGCTCGTAATTTGTCGTACACATCTGTTGTGTACTTACACGTCTACAATTGACAATCTTGAATGTTTACTATGTATATATTATTGTATTATTTGTATGTTTTTAAGATATGGAACGAGTCCATCGCCGCGATATTAAAGTCGGCAGATGAATCTATAAAAACTCCACCAACTGTAGATCTAGCAAATTTGGAGTCCGCTTTCAACAAGCAAATGGCAAATTTAAACATCGTTGAAAGATCAGGCGTCCCAGGATATTTAACTGACATCAAGAAAACAAAGCAAGCTCTTTGGTTATATTCTCAAATTTTTAAATTAAAGCAATTTCTCTAATTTTCTCTTGTTTTAAATCTGTAATACAGTGAAATTACTGTGGACACTGAAAAGGCAAGTTTGAAGAGTTTATTTGAGGTCGATAATACTGATGACCTTCCCCTTTCGTATATGACACATAGACCAGAATTTATAACATTGTCTCCGCCTCTTCACTATGCGAGGGATGAGGTATACATACACAATTACATAATTTATATATAAACCTTCAGTTTAAATGAGAAATTATTTTTTTTGTGATGAAATGGTTTCAGCTAGTCTGGTTGGTACCAATGGAACCTGCTTTTCATGTCCCTTTTATAGACCCATCCGTAGGTCTTGAATTAAAAGGTGAAGCTTCTGAGGCTCTTCAATTAATCAATCAAGCTTTTAAGGAAGCTTTAAGTCTTCAACAAAGGCAGACTTTGCTAAATGAACTTGCCATCGGTAAGTAATTGTTAACTGGAGACGCAGCGTTGTAAGCGTTGTTGTGTCCATCCATTCAGATTCTTAGTGAATTTATCTTCATGTTATCTTTATCTTAAAATGTTATTTTAAAATTCTGTTTACTGGTAATAATATCTGGTAATTTGATGTTTTCTGTAAATATTTTAGCTTAACTAGTTCTGTCGAACTTCCAAAAGAATTTCTGTATCTGTATATTTCTAACTGCATCAAAACCTGTGAAGGGTTTCAAGACAAGTATATGCAAAATCGATTGGTTCGTCTACTTTGTGTCTTCCTACAGTCGCTGATAAGAAACCGAATTATTGATTTCCAGGTGAGCAACCAGCTGGTGAGAGTGGAAATCATAATAAAATATGCATAATATTTCCCATATAAATGATATTTTCATGCTGAACAATTTATTAAAATTAGTAATACAATTTTAACACAATTTTTCCTGTTCTGCATTGTAGGAACTATACATCGAAATACTAACTTTTTGCGTCGAGTTTAGTCGAATTCGTGAGGCAGCAGCGTTGTATCGCTTAATGAAACAGCTAGAATCGGAAGATTCATCACTTCATCAAATTTTAAGCAAGAAATTAGAGCTTCACCAGCATCTCTCAGAAGCTGCAAAGAATTTTCCCACGAAGGACAAAGATGTAAAGTAAATGTAACAATTTAAAATAAATTATCTATTCCAACCTATTCATGCGCAACCAAGCCAAAGTACTTACGAATAGGATGTGAAAGTATCACAGTACTGAAAAGATGCTTTAATTTATATGTAAATTAAGTACGGGATGATATACTACGCCACTGTAACTTTAAAGACCCAAGTATTGAATTTTACTATCGTAAACATAAATACGTACGATATATATGTAACAACGCATTGTACATCAATTCGCATCGCATTATTCTCGCTGTCGAAATTAACTTTATTATGATTTCAAATAGATCAATTTCGTGCTATGTATGTACATATATCTTATGCTGGATGTAATATTGACTAAAAATTAAGAAAGAGTATTAGGTATGCTTGACAATTTTATATATTATATCGGTGCGTTGGATGGATTTTAGTTGTATACTTGTATTAACAGCGATTTATATAACGTACTAAACCATTTTTTAATTTGATATGCACATCTCTAGACAAGGCATATATTACCACGAGTTTTGTATTTTTTACGAATGAATATTGTCTAAATTTTAAACGATGGTCTCGTTAAGTTATCAACACTTACTTGCCTGTAATATTTCATGCATACGAATAAATGCATGAACGAGTGGTTCTCCACTGCATTATAGAAATGCCACTTAAATGCCAATGCCAATTAAAAAGACATTTGTTTTGTCTTTGTTTCATTTGTTGTAATTCTGATAATAGGACTGACATTTAGCGAAATGCATTATAATGCAACTGGCCGCTCCATTTACCTTGTGTAAGTAATGTGTTGTGTTTCTCATGCAGGTACTTTAATTTGAGTGTTTATGTAATAATTTAACCACATGATGTGGTTTGCTCTCGTATGAAAATAAAAACAGAAAAATGTATTTAAAAAATAAAACAATTGATTTTTCTCGTATTTTTGTTATTTGATACTAATACTACTGAAGTCTTTATTGGCTTTTTAAACGTAATTTAAGCATTGGTGACTTTATCTCTATTTCGCTGGTTTTGTATTTTCTTGTTTTGGATCATAATCGTCGTCGTCGTCTTCAAGTAATTTCTTTCTCTTTAGTTTGGTATTAGCAAGATCCATACCAGTCCAAGCAATTTTAGTGGGAGGGATCATTACAGCAGCTGCACATCTCCCTTCGACACTGAGGAAGTTAAACGTAGTACATGCGTGATCCGTGGAAAGTATTTCCATGTTTATTCTCTTTTTCTTCAAAAATTGAACTGTCTCAAGAGGAATTTTTGCCCCTTGATCGCCAATTCCAATCACAAGGACGTCTGGCTTCGGCTCCAGAACTGAGAACATGGCAAGTGAACTTGGTGTAATGTCTTGAACTCCCCCAACATCCCATCCAAGCACGGTCCTTGAAAATAATATCATTGGCCCTATTACTTGGATTCCGTTATTCAGTTTGAAACCATCTTGAGTATACGAATCTACCATCAAAGGGGCGCCCTCCTCATCATTCATTATAGTCACTGTAGTTTTTCCATCGGGTTCGTAACTTGCGCTTTTATGCCGGATTACAGATATGTGCATACCACGATGATTGAGACTCAGTGGAGGGCATGTGGTACGAGTACTGTCTAACATAGTCGCTCTAGCTCTGAAGAAATTGCTTTTTGAAGCACCATGTTTGAGGCAAACTTGGTTCACAACTTTCTGAAAAACTTGTCTGGCGGCACTCATGTTGGAAACTTTTTTTTAAATAGGCGTTCACAATGTAAGAGACAAATCACATCAAGCAACTGATATGATTACAAGTTTCTACAAATTTCTGATTAGACAACCAAACTGACAGGTTGACTTAAAGTACATTTCACTTCATTGAGTCCTTCGGCTTCGGGTTTGCTGTTTACATCGACACGGTATAAGAAGAAATCGTTGTGAAGAACTACCAGTCACCTGCCAATCAACAAACAAATCGTTGAATATTTTATTGTCAACTGTTCATTTGGCTGCTATTGATATCACACGAGGACGACGTCAATTTATGGAAAAGTTGCAAGTATTATCCACAGCATAAAATTTAAAACTGAATATATATTACCAAAGTTTGTTCCCATTTTCGAACTGTTTGTTTTTCATAAAATAAAAAATGCAAATTTTTATCATGAATCTGTACTAACAACTAAACGGGTTACAATAATTAGTCACTAGAGTTAACGTCGAAGTATGCAAATCAAGCGCAACAGTGAACAGTTCTGTATACAAAATTTCCTTCAACTTGTCTATCTTATTGCGCTTGTAATAAACCGATGTTAGGAAGTGCCCCGATTGAACTAAATTAAATTTTACTTAGATTGGCAGATATATTGGTGTCACTCTTAGATAAATATTAGTTACTCTAAGGTGTCACTAGGGGTTGAGTTCAAGGCCATTACCATCATTTCATCTATTGGCGATAAGTAACGATTGTCGAAACCCCCGTTCCAATCGGAGTTAACGTGGTATTCCCAGGAGATTATACATGTCAATCAATCCTAGTCAAACTTTGGAGAACGTTGTAGTAGAGTGTGAGGTACCAATGTACCAAATTTCCGCTCATTTAGACGTGTTTTGCGATTTTACCCCTCCAGTTATCCCTTCCACATGGGTCAATGGCTCATCTTGGAACTCATCCGAGATATTATTATCTGAGTGTCCTTGCCGAAGTTTAAAAGAATCGGATAAAACGTGTCCAAGAAAATCGACGAACGACACTGCGCTTCGTTGGCGAACGCACATCGGAAATCGCAATCGCACACGGTTCATCCGCTGCGCTATCCACCCAAAGTATTCCATTTGGGGCACTTCATAACGTAGTAATGTGAGGGAGGTGCATGATGGTGTTGGTGCATAATGATGTTGTGTTTGTGTGGTATTGGTGATGGTGATAGTGATGATGGTGCATCAAGCAGATGATGTCGGGCTGTTGTGACGGATAACGGATAACATACAAACAAGCATAATATAAACCCTGCCAGTGCCACAGCACAGTCGGTAGTCGCTGTAGTCGGTCGGTATCGGTACTATGTTATAATTTGTAATTGTATATGAAATTAAGCAGCATGTTGTGTTATATTGTATGTTGTATGTAATAAATTATTAAATTATTTTGGACTTTAAAATCCCGGCTTAAGAAGATTGTGGTAAGTGATAGCTGTCATATTGAAAAATCTCACACAAGATTTAAAGTTCTGACAGCAGAAGATTACGACTACCGACAAGTGCAGGCGCCAGGCGCTGTAGCTCACAGTTGGAGTTCGAGCACACGTCAAACTGTTTAGGTATTCCATACGTTGTGGTGTTAATTAGAAATTTGAATAATAAGAAAGCATCGCAAGTGTCTAAAGTATCTAGAAAGAATACATATTTCGGCGAAGAACAATATCGACTAGAATTTTAGAAATGATTTTAACTACCCTCTGGATGGAGAAGTTGAGCGAATGAGTGGGGCACACTGTCGATTGTACACGTCACAATTTTATAAACGGTGGTAATCTAGTCTATTGAAGCAAGCGCGAGCGTAGTATTAGTATTGCGTACTATAATTTTTGGTTGCATTTTTGTACGTGTGTTTTGCTACAAGATCACGTTTAGAACGTTTGAAAATATGCTTACGAGGTCAAGTGGAAGCGCTTGCTTGCGTTGATGCAACGCTTGGTCCAGACATCCTTCTCAATTCATCCCATTCGAATGAAAGGTTTTAATTCACTTCGAGGACCTCTAAAACATATGTTTTTTAAAGACAATTACCACAATAAGTCATTATTATGTATACGCCAATATCGCAGCCAGTGATAGACCATCCATTAGTAGTGCACTTAAACATGACCGTACGAATTATAAATCAAATCCTACGGTTTTAATAATATGATTGCTTTGACCTTATTACAGGAAGTGAAGCATTATGTTCCCGCAAATACCCACTTTCAGCTTTACGGCGCTGGTTTTAGGCATTACCATAATCACCGGTTGTATGGTGGCAGGAAATGATGACAGCGATGAAGTTGTTTCTGCAGAAGTGGACAATGGGATGGGAAGCCATATTCAGTGGCATGCCTTTGATGACGGACTTGCTCTATCAAAACAAGAAAAGAAGCCATTAATGTTAATTATTCATAAGTCCTGGTGTGGTGCCTGCAAATGTATGTATTTTAAATGTTATTGGGATATAACACAGCTTCCAGACACTACTGTTGCCGTTTACGTATACCAAATTAACATGTGTTGCATATGAACTTTTCTGTTTTACTTGACAGCTTTAAAACCCAAATTTCGCAGTTCGGAGAAGATCGCAAAGTACAGTAAAAATTTCATCATGGTTAATACAATGGATGATGATGAACCACCAGGGGATCTATATCGCCCAGACGGTGGTTACGTACCAAGGCTCCTGTTTTTCGGTAATTATCCACTAATTCAAAAGCCAAAGTTATCCTTTAAGTATTTTACTAGTAGTGCGGATTTTAAGTAACAGTTATTTTTTCCATTTCTAGACCCAGAAGGAGATCTTCTTTCAGATATTACCAATGAAAACGGAAATCCCCAATACAAGTATTACTACTACGATGAAGGTTCTATTGTTTCATCAATGAAAAAAGTCGCTGCCTTATTTCCTTCCACGTTGGATAATGATATCGATGATAATAACACTGATACGACAGAAAGAAGCCAATCAAAAAGTGAACTGTAATCAGCAGTACGCCTTTATTTCTTGCCAACCATTAATGTGAACAGTCTTACAATGCGAAATGTTTGTTACCGTAACCTCCAATCAAACTACCAAATTATTGAAATCGTATTACTAATACCACTAATGGTTATCAACAGTTATATTTTATTTTAATTTGATGCTTTAATATATTCAGCAATGCGTTATTACAGTTATTTCCTTACACTCCCACCAGTAACAAAGATACTCTAGATAGCTCAACATATTTAATTTATAAATGCGCAATGCGCATTGAGTTACGAATTATGCTTTCTGTGTTACCCATTATAAGTTCTACAGATGTTCTGGTTATTTTATAACGCTAATGTCATTCCATTCTGTAAATACTGTTACGTCACACATAACATTCTTCGAGTAAAATAAAAACAATTTTGAAAAGTAGTTTTTTCTTAGGCATGTATTTGCATATACAAGCATGCGTTGGCGAAGGCGTACGAAATACGTGTACAACGTCAAGAAAACGTGTATGTGAATTAATACAAAATATATTATTTGAATACATTCAACATTTTATTCATTTACGTATTTATTATATAATGGCAGGTTTATAGTATATATGTACAATGTAATACGCTGCAAATATAAATTGTTGTCCATTCATACATACATCATGTTGTGAAAGAAGTAAAATCGGATAGAAAAGGTCGTCGCGATACCTGATTTTGAATGATGATTGAAGAATTTTGTTACTGTGTGATTGTACTTTCACTGCTTAGTCTCTTTTAATAGACTGAATTATATCTGCAAGAAAATTACATTCATACTTTATAATTGTCAGCCTATTAGTACTTACTATATGTATATGTACTATTATTAAAATGATAAAACAAACACATTCTAGATAACAAGTATACAAGCAAATTATTTTAAGAATTTGTACGAAAATAACAATAACGTAATTACAGTAATTGTATCCTTAAACAAAACTTAATTTAATACAGTACAAGAAACAGGTTTAAATCAACCGCAGACCTTAGAGAGAAAAGGAATAAGAGAGGAACATTTTCACAAGCAACATTAAAAAAGTGTTGGAATGTACCGTTCTTCCAAGTACTTTGTTATAAATATAAAACGCTATACAAGCATCATTGTCGTCATTATGATGATTTATATTTTGTTTCAAGGATAAAATAACAAACGTGTGGAGCCACACTTACAACATTTTTTAACGACGCTGACAAAGGTGTTCCTTTCTATCTTTTATACTCTACATGGACTTGTAATTTGTGTAGGCCAGTGCTGTATCGGCGAGGTATATGGCCGCGTTAACTACGGAAAGTATTCCCATTGCGATTCCTGCCGCACTAGGGTTGGTTTCCGTGAAATGATTAGATGGAATGAAGCGAAGCCAAAATTGTAGGACGACAGCACCAGTGGTAAGCCATAAAATGAATCCAACGAAGTTCATCAGCGATTCCTGTAGTTAAGTAAGGGAAGGAATAATATGATGATAACAATAATGTTAACATAGAATAGAATACGCTATGCTGAATCTGCATTGTCATGCAAAGCAAAGAAAACAAAAATGGAAGTGGAAGAAATAGAAAGGCGTATCCGCCAGCCATATACACCATATAGCTATTCTAGAGAATGGGGCAAACTGAGATGAGCAAAAGTTCCTCCACAAATGATCATTATTGTTTGGCATTAATAACTGTGTGTAAATGTAATGTTTTGAGGTATAAACATCATTTTTACAGAATTTTAATATTAGCTGTCTCCCTGAAGTAGCGAAATTAATTTTGGTAGTGCATTCTCCTTGCAGTATTGAAGCTCATCAATGGAACGAAGTTAAATTTTGTAGTAACAAATTATTACATCTATCAGTTATATACTAATACTGACTGATACTTACCGTTACTGAACTATTCACTGATTTGTTATCAAAACATGATGAAAGTAAAGATGCCAAGTTGTAGACCATGAATCCAATAAATACTCCACAGGCAAGGGCTTCTGCATCGTGATTTTTATTGTATGAGGCTCCCATAAAATATCCTTCGTCTCCATTTCGGTAAAGCACCAACACCACAATGTTGAATAGCTACATATAGAACAACGAAAATCACAGAAAATTATTTGTTTATTGTCACCGAATTTCTTTTAATATGTCTCCCGCCTCCAAGGTCTCCCGTTTTTTATTTAAAAAATATTTTTTATCCCCACGTTTCGTACCAATTTTAGCAACTTGACAAAAGTTGCGGCATGATGAGACATAGCCATGATGAAGAAATTTTTATAGCACTGACTTCACTTATATTTTTCTAGACAAACACTCGATTTTTTGGAAACAATATGGCGTGTAAACGGACACAACTAACGGTTTATTACTCAGAATGAGAGATTGAGAGACGCTTAGAAAAGTAGGACGCTTCACCGAACCAAATTGTTATCAGAATGCATATCATTTTTCCATTTGAATTTATGCCATTCTACTGATTACTTTTCTCTTCGTTTATAACCAAACACCACAAACTGATAAGCAAGAGAGCTGATTTCATACTTGTGCATGGAAGGTTTTGAATCTTAGTCATCATCGTCCATCAGTAAAGTACATGATAGTATCCTCATCTAAACATTTTGTGCAGTTTACTCATACGTTTTATTGATAAGCCAAGCACAGCACTTATACATAATACAGTATACATACACACGATGAGTATGACCTCGCGCTTTATCATCGGTATTATTGTGATAAAATGATAAACTAAACAATGCTATATGAATACGACATTTGTACACCCTATATTCGACAGAAAAACTACTTTAAATTGTGTTAACAAAAAAAGAAGAAATAATACACAAATACTAGTGAAAATGAATACAGAATTACGTAATAAAACATAGAGTTTAAAATATTCATTATACATCGAGAATTTGAGTCATTCTCATTCCTTTCATTACTGCTACTCACAGGTTCTCGTGGAATGTTTTATCATTAATATAATTATGTGATGATTAATACTTATATGACTTTTAGTAGTCCAATGTTTGCTCAGTTTGCTGGGGTGGGGGGATAATGCCCCACAGAAAATTTGTTTAAATGAAAAGGTATAAACGTGAACATAAAATACCTACCTACTCATATGTATTGGTTAAATAAACCAACCGTAACTTGTTCCATGTTTTGGCTGTGGTTATTTTAAAGAAACGTGCCCGTAACAGGGGTATATTTTTAAACGTTGTAGAATGACAGTATATACGTTATGTAGTCATTATATCATAAATTAATATTCAACATAATACGTAATAATAATATATACACACAAGTTAAACCGATTTTGGGAAGTGTCCCGATTGAACTAATTTAAGTTAAATATTTGCTACTATGTAAAAAGGTTATAGTGGTATACGTGGTACATGTTTACCACATCTCATTTGGGCGTATTTTACGTTTTTACCCCTATCGTTCCCCCGGAGGTTGACATCAAGGGCTTATCTTCGAACAATTCCGAACTTAATCGGTGTTAATGTGCTGAAGAGTTGAGCAAAACAATTTTAGGTCTTACGAGGTTCAATCTTTCAATCGTGGTTAAACTTTAAAACGTCATAGTGGTATATGTTGCACCTGCATACCAACTTTCGTTTCATTTGGACGTGCTAAATTTTTTACCCCTCCCGCGTCACCCTCTCGCAGGGATTGACGTCAAGGGCTCGTCTTCGAACTCATCCGTGTTATTGATCATCTGAGTGTCCTTACCAAATTTGGAAGAATCTGATAATTTCTGTGATAATGGTCATTAATGGTAAACATCGGACAAGACTTATCCACACTCTACCCATCGATTTAATATAGTACTCCCTTCAGGGCACTTAATAATATGTACTGCAATACAATAACAGAACTGTGTATGTATTTTGTGAACTCTGTACAATTGACACAGTCAACTTTAACAAATGATGACACACCTATATGATATGGTTGGTATATCCTACCTTGGGTGGTTTGATTTTAAAGAATGAAATCATCTCTAAATTAGCTAGCATTCAGCAAAAAAAGTTTGCAGATGAAACGGATATTGATACTAGAGCAGAATTTTGTCTTTTGCTTGGTAAATCATGTATCAGGACACTAATAGGAACATGCTGTAATACGAGCGTGTTTCAGCTAGTTTTAGGGACAACTTTGTTTAACACCAAAGAAAATATTTGAGGTTTAATGACTTTATGCTATGAGGCACAATGTTAGCTCTGCAAGGAAAAGTCCGCTCAGTTTTCACTTTGTCACAACTTGATTACAAGTTATGACGGTTCATTTAAGTTCATTTTGTCGAATAGCTTTAGGTACAGAGCGTATTTCACAGATATCGGACAGGACAATAATTGTCTGGCTCGTCTGGCTACCCATCCATAGCCATGGCCTATAGCTTCTACATAATATAGCATGCAAAATATATCTATCATTTTGTGCAACAAACAATCATTCTTGTTTATTGATCTTAGTTTAGCATTGTACTTTCAGATTTTAACAAGTTATCATAATTCAGTGAGCACATTGATATCCGCTACGTCTGGGCTCATCCGACCATTATGTCGTAGAGCACGGACACTGTCTTACATTCCAGCACCTTCGAAATAATCCAACACCTCTGCAGTAGACTATTCTGCAACAAACCTCATGACTTTCCGTACGGGAATGATTTTGATTATATTGCCGGGTACGTCCTGCAGGAATAAACGCTACAATCAGCAAACTTATTAGGATAATCACTAGGAAGCAACAACATGATATCAGCAACAGTCCTTCAAACGATGAATGTTGTCTATTGGCTCTCCGCGGAATGACGGTCGATTCATCATAAGTAACTACCAGTGGCGTTGATGGTACATCTTCTACAAATATTACGTGATGGGGAATCGCGTGAGTTCGAACAACGTAGTCTGGATGGCGCTCAATATAATATTCTTGCATCGGCATTAATGCCATTTTGGATTTGATGTGCCAGAAATGACTTGATTTTGATATTACAAAAAAGTTTGTGCCAAATAAATAGTTTTTCAAGCGCGTACTACTACTAATTAAAACTAGATCAAATTATAGATGTTACAAATCTTTTTTATTCAAGGCTGCTTTGTCCCTCCTTTTTCATATTTTTTTTGCTTTCATCCTATGTATCCACAAGGGCAAATTCTACGAGTATAGCAACGGTACCAGCGACAATAACGTCTGTAGCAACAATGAGAAGGGAGAATATGGCCATGGCCATATCTAGTTGGTGCAAAGCTTCTATCCAATTCCATGGGCGCTGCAAATATCGCCACAACTATAGAAATGATGATCAAAACTAAGCATCCACAACAGATTGATATCATGATAATATTATTTTTTTGGCGCATCCTTTCTAAGTAAGTCGCTCCTCCTCCTCCTCTGTCAACTACAACGACCTCAGGGGGATCATAAGGATCCGTGCGAATCGGTTCTACGTAGACATCTTCTAGAATGATGTGGTGCTGACCGGGTTTTTCAACGATCACATAGTCTGGATGTTCCATTAGTGTGATTTAGAAGGTACTAAATAACGTAGTACGCGCACCTTACGAGGTATTTGCTGTTGACCCATGAATTAAAAAAAACTTGTGTAGAAATTGTAAGCTAATCAATCAATGCGAAGTGTATTACTGTGAGAAAAAAAGTGTCACCATTTCCTAATGTTTATGGTCTTGTTTTTTGAAACTGTAATCTTACGAATGTTTACACAAAAAAGCAAAAAAATCTTACGAATACCGAATGTTTATTGATTATTCGTCTTGTTTATCGGCTACCGGGTCGCAATTGTTGTCATGATTATTATGTCGGGATTTTTTCTCTCGAATCCACAGATTTACATTTACAGCGTAGTGTTATTTTCTCATTTTATAAAAACAGCAGGGTAATTTGTCGTTGACGAAGACAATTGCTGCCGTTATGAGGATTTTATTCAGCTAACGTTACGTTTCCTCATCTTCGTATTTTCCCTTAATCTAATGCCAGGATGCATACTATTGCCAGCCACCTTAGCATTAGCAATTTTCAATTAGTGCCTAAAACGTAGTCAATAGCTATGTTATAACAGAATCATGTGCTTCCATTTCCAACCTATGCATTATCCTTCAGCCTTTCCTTGGCAGAAACATATCGCCTTGCTTTCTTTTAAGCAATATGGAAGTATGGCCGCTACACTCGTGACTCGTACTTGTACCAAAATCTCTTAGACACACTCTGTTAAGATACAGCAAAAAAGGAAACCGGTTGCCTTCCTTCCGCAGGCCATAACCTTGTGAAATATGAAGGCTTAATGCCAAAAAGAATGATACTTTGCTCGTTTCGCCTCCCGTTCCCGTTGTTGAGAGAAAAGTTTTTACTGAAAACACCACTGCTGTGTGCCGGCACTGGCATCACTACAAAGCATTTACGTACGTTTTCTACGCTACTGTTGATGATATTGTTCTGCACTCGCTGGCACGTTTGGCAGCATTATTATTGTTATAGTTGAAGTTTTTTTCTAGATAACATCATGCATCGTCATATCGTCATTTTCGCTCTATTCCTTATTACCCCTATCTTTTCTCGAATAACACTTTCATCTCGCTATTTTGACGATGACAGCAATGATGACGATGACGGAGCTCAACTGCTTTGATGATGTGGTGATGATGAAGGCAGCAGCAGGCTGACACATGAAAGGCATGCATACGACATTATTTTTAAGCGGATAAACCTACATCCGTTTCATCTATCCACATTAACTTCTCTTTATTCTATCTTATCTTCCTGTGTGTGCTTGTGCGCACTCGTGATAATGATGATGACTCACCTGGAAAATGCGTTTCGGATGTCATCAAATCTACCATTAATCTTAAGTATTTTTCATAAATATTGCATATTGCATGCGTTTCATCATTTTTTTATGAGGTAAATAAGTAACACGGGTTTTCTTTTGGTTCCCTATTTCCCAGATAAAAATATAAAAAATACGTTTAAATTTTTATTGAAAATGAACAGACGGTGAAGCATGTACAGATATAAGCATTTTAACACGAAAACTTTATTCATAATCAACATTATGTAAAAGTGTAGATGGTTATCTGCATGACACATTTTTACACTTACAACACTTGCTCTGAACTTACCATACAACAAACATGTAATACCTAGCCTCTTTTTCAGAACCAGAATGGTACACATATTATAAATGTTACTCAAAAACACATGCATAGCATAAACAATGCATGAAAGAAAAATGAGAATTCGCGATATACTCAAATAGTGTTTTAGTGAGATAAAACCACAACGCACGCTTAAGTACGGCTGTAGCACAGGCATTACAGCTTCCTAAATGCGTAAGTAAACTCACATTTTTCAGTCTCAAACATACATCTCCAGAGGACAATGCCCGGGGCATATTTTCTCTTGCTTGTTTAACTGTGCTGACATTAATATTCCCAATGCCATTTATCATTAAAAGTGAGGAGCACTTTGTTGCCGTTCCGTCGTTTAATTCTACTTTGCTTGCGTCGTGCGTCTACAAAAAAATGAGACTGAGTTACAGTGACGTATATTACGGAACGCTACGTGAAGCTGGTTGGTACATACGGTGTACTTTTTGTTTATGCGTGGGGCGTGTGGGTCCTATGAAGTAAACCACGCACTTTAGCATTTAACTACGTTATTTATAGTGCCCTCTGAAATAATATGCATCACAATAGTACTCACAACAATATTACCACCCACCCATTCTTTAGCCTCCCTCATTCACCACCACCGCATGCCATACCGCACAATGCCACTTCTTTTAGGGAATGTGCAATAAAGATAATATTATGGGAATGCTGCTCCTGCTGTTGTTGTATTCTACGTTGAGAAGGGTGGAAAACTCTTGTTTTTAGAAGATAATTTATTTTCACTTTAAAAAATTTGTGTGCATTATGGGCATAACACTTGATGTGTTTTATATTTTTCAAACGGGCCGCTACTGCCCTCCCCTCCTTCTCCTTGTATTTCATGCGACTAAATCACGGTTATCTTCCTGCTGCCACAACCAAAAGCCAACAACGTTACATATAACCTCGCCAATGTCATCAATACGATGCCCCTCCTCGCCTGCCACTGCTGATGAGCATTGGTTACACAAAGTTTGCTGTTTCCGGCCTTTGTCTTTCTGAAAAGTACCAGTTATCCTAATTTTAGCTGTAACTCTGATAGCGGCGTCGTCTTCCCAGTCCACACTACATTCAATCTACATTTAGAGGCAGTACGAAAGAGAAAGGTTACAGTACAAAATAGAACAGTAAGTAGGGCATTGCATGACACTATATAGCTCATTCTCTTACAATAGAGTCTACACTCATTTGTGCTTTGCTATTCTCTTATTTCATATATGTCGTGTTTATGACTTTGGGTAGTATTGTTGCATCTTGCAAAAAGTTTTCTGTCTTCCAACAGTTTTATAGACATTCTGTCAGTTTATGTCACTTTTTTCCTGCGAACCACTACTGTTGTCTTATCTTGTCATCTCTGTGTTTATTAGCATCCTATTGTATACAAACCAAGAAACCAGAACGCTGCAGCGATGCGATGACGGGAGACCGAGGAGACTGCTTTAGGCAAAATCCTACAAGATACATAATAATATATGTCATCATAAGTCACACAATGCGCACAACTAGTGTATCTTTTGCTAGCTGACTACTGTCCACATGCTGGAAAGGAGGAAGGGAAACCTGACAGCGGAACGAAAAGTTAAAGTTACTCGCGTATTTTTGGAAAAGTCGAAATGTCAAAATCCTGTAAATATTTATGTGTATATAATGTATAGCAAACTCCAGCTAGAAAATACGAAAATACGATCAAGATTCAAATCTTCCCCAGCGAGAATAGGGAGCCCCAGCATTTGCACTCTTTACAGTAAGCAGTAGTATGCATTCATGTCAACGTTTACATGTTGTTGTCTCTGTCTCCGTTTCGTTATGAGAGAGTGAAATTGAACAAACCGCAACGGAATCTGGAATTTAAAAAATGGAAAGTAGTTCAGCAGTCAGATTGTCAGACAGTTCCGCTCTGTAAACAAAAGAGGAAACATTTAAAATCAGAATACGAAATGTACAAAAAAAATTGGGAACGTACTCGAACTATTTAAATTACCAGGCAGTCTCAAACAGAGAAGTCAGAGCATTAGAAACGGATGATGCCATCTTTCTCGGTTTGATTTGATGCGTATGATTAAACTTTTAGACCTTTTTACATAAACCTTGAAGGCACATAAATATACGCGTGGAGAAATAGGTGTCTATTTTAAAAATGTGCTTGAATACATGTTCAACTGATGCATACGCCACGTAATAATTGAATGAGTATGTATATGTAGCTAACCATTGCAAGCATACGCAAGGTCCTACCCTACTTTCATTTCTACGTTACAGGCAGACGGCAGGTTCACGAAGAGAATATAGTTGCCTTTTTAAATCACTGTTAGTCTGTGAAACGACATCCAGCCTCGTACCTCGTAATAAATCTATGATTTTTTAAAATTCAAGATTTCATTCTTTATCTTTTCATAGTCCAGGGTTTAGTCAAATTCGATA
>JAHZNE010006020.1:0-21114 GCA_027744055.1 Callyntrura sp. NNG-2020
CGCAAATCAATTGTTGCTAGCATGATGTAAAAAATATATCTAAAGTATTTGTAAGTTTAAATTTAAAAAATGTAAACTATGTACTAGAAATTTTAATCGTACATATAGAATCATACATTCTTGAAATTTTGAATGGTTAGTAAATTATTATTAGACTAACCATTATTAAGTTTTCATAAAAGTCAAATTTTGTCATAACGTTTCCAATTGTATCCTTAGTCCAATTATGTGTTGAACACTCGAGGCTTTGTCTCTCGTATGTGTTGCGTGTTTCGTGCAAGCTTTCCCTGTGACATGATACGAAGCATGAATATGAGTCCATCTACCAGCTCCGAACTCGATTGCCACTTTCCCACATGCATAGAGGCCTCAAGGATACGGTTATTCCATTATTGGTAACTATTGCATCTTGCTTCAGTAGAGGGGTATTGCACCGCATTACCGCATAATATGTGGCGGCGATCTAAACGTTGTAAATGAGCTGTTTGAATTAGCTATGGCAACGGCAAGTGTGAAGATATATACTCAAATGGAATGCATCAATATTTTTACGTCTTTGTGTGCACTCGAATGAAACATGAGCATGCATTGCTAATATTAGATAGCTCTTGAGTATGATCGTAGTATTTTTATTAAAATTGCAACGCCGGTAGAATAACAGGTTTCCCCTCATTTAAATCGAGAGGTACTAGGAAACTGAAACTAGTAATGGTTTTCTCGACACGTAGAGTATAGTTTACACCAATGTATATTTTAATGCTCGATAAAACAAGATCCTCTTATGTCAGGGACAACCGCCCAAACTACCATTTACAAAATTGTTGACAAACTTGTCAGCAACAAAATAAATGGGTTAGCAACAATGAGTAATTAAATAATTTGTCCGTTTTTCAACGATGGCATGGTCAGGTTATACAAAGTTTCAAATATTTTGTTATTTTTTGCTAGGACGAGTAAGTGACGAAGTGTCGTATTTTAATCATGTTGTCTGGCTGTCTGTCCGCGATATATTTCAAGAATGGAAGAAATTCAAGTTTACAAAGGTCAAGTTTACTTTTTGTTATGTACCTTCAATTTGGAACCTCTGCAAAATCTGATAGTGCTCCAGCACATGTATATTTTTACAAAATAAAAGTGTACCAAGGTTTCGAAAAATCCATTGATTTGATTAAAGAACTGAAAGGAATTTAAAAATGTCTAATTTTATTATTAGTGGCCCATCTCTAGTCGTAAACCCTCAATTTTTGAGCAACTGAAAACAGGAACTTCAAAAAATGTCAAATGTCACATTTTGTGACGCCATGAATTCCAATTCCATGAAATTTCACGTTTACATATGCATGTAGTAATGGACATCGTAGCACATGGATATTGAGTTTGGAATAAATTTATCAACCCATAAAAATCGAAATGCAAATATTGCTGTATTCACAAACAAATACAAATTTTGAAATTTAGTCTTTAGAAATTGAGAGTTGATGGAGAAACTTATAGATTTATAAGTTATAAATCATTTTGACCTACTTCATGACTTTAGTGCGTTTCTGTTGTTCGAGATTTATTTGATTCCTATTTCATTTACATTTTTAAAATGTAAATAATTATTTTTTTAAATTTACATTTAACATGCATTTACAGGATTGTAAAATAAGTGGGCTTATGGAGTTAATGCACATATTAATATAATTACCTATAGCACCACCATAGGTTACGCCCGCTAGACTTACAACCCCTTTACATAACGTTACACTTTCACGTTCTTTATATGAATCCCCTTTTCACACTTCAACTAATGTTTCTACCAACCAGTTATTGTCGTAGTGCAACCATGATAATTACGCATATGATCTCCAGTCCATTATCACGCCGGTGGCAACTTTATTTTGAGCGAATCTAAAGCTATTTCCATTTTATTCAATAAATCTCCCATTTTCTTAATTACAGTTAGAAAAACAAGTGTAAACGATCCCTAATCAGTACAACCCAAACAATTTGATTTGTTGAAGGGCGATCCCATTTAAATAATAGCAATAGCAATAATAACAATAATAATAATAATAATAATAATAATACCATCGATAACAGCAATTCACAGTGGTGTATAAAATGGTTCTCCTCTACACACACTAAACAAAACTATGAAGAATGTGACTTACCCGAGAGAGTGGCAACAAAACTTTTGATCCCTTTAAGGTTGGTTGAAGCTTGATTAAGTTAAAAAGTTCATGCAATTAAATAGATTGATTCTCGCATCTAAATCCACATTGGGCATGCATGCACTGAGCCTTTTTTACTCGAAGGAGGGATATTCATGCACAACAACAGCACCAGCACTAGAAACCATTAGTGTATGAAAAGTCACAGTAGGTTAATTTAATTAGATTAATATTGAAAGGAAAAGTTTATTTATTAGCTTTCTCTAACACACTTAAGCCAGCTCACAAAAGTCATACACCATTACTTGTTTTCATTAGCAATGACGATCATCATCATCAACCTCACGAGTGAACAACAATAGCAGCAGTTGGAGCAAAAGTAACATTTCAATGGAGAGAGATGGGGAGAGAGAGAGAGAGAGAGGGCTCAATAAAATTATATTACTACTTGCATATGTGAATCTTCTGCTTCCTATATCATGTTGGCTAGATAAAATTGGAGGAAGACAGGGCGCACGAGAAAATTATAAAGTACACTAAATTGCATGTCATGTAAAACTAGTGCAGCTCAATCCTCTCACTTTGCAGTGTTTGTCCTTTGTATATTATGAATTATATTTTATGATATGTGTACCTACAAAATAGACGGAACCGCCCGTCTCAACAAGCGCGTTACCCATTATTATCTATTTCCCTATTGACAATTCTGTAAAGAGATAAAAACATAATCATAAAGTTCCCTTGCTGTAAGCCTTTCGTCGTCGTAATCCAATCCGATGAAAAATAACATGTGCACCAGCAATGCCGAGAGCAGTCACAGAGGAGGAGGAAGAAATGTTGGTTGAAAAGGATGTAGTGTACTGGGCACACATACGTGTAGCTGGAACGACTGTATTTTTATCATTAATCTTCATTACCACAACTTTTCAGTGATTTGGTAAAGTGATGATAATCATCATCGCGGCAGGCGCTATGAGCACAACTGTCTTCCAGCCGCAATTCCGAAAGGTGGTGAAACTTGGCCGGGGAGTGTTAGAGACGGTTTATTATGCAGCGTGATAAATACTTTGCATATCATATTGGGAGCAGACAAAATATATCAGTACATACTCCACACAAGGGCTTGATTTCATTTTAAAAAATCTCTGGAACTTTCATTACTTTTACGGCAGTATTTCGTATTTCTTGCGACATGACACCACAACACTTGTCACACTGTCGAAGCGTAGTACCCTTTTGGGGGAAATGCTTCTTTCAAGACAGGTAGTTTCTTACTGAAATCCAACTACGTAGGAAGTAGGTATGCTTTTTATAGTCAAATTATAAAAGAGAAGAATGTCGTCCCCGTTTCTCGGCAGGTTTCCTCTTTGATTGGGAGTATTCCAAGAAAACAAGTATTATTTGTTGTTTCAATATCATTGTATAAACTAATGAAAATAACAATAAATAACATTATGATATATTATGTGTAGGTATATGTATACCTATCTTCTCATAACTACGCCGCATTTAATTTTTCGACTGCGGATTTTAGGAGAGCTCTACTAACGAGGGACGTCATGGAATAGTTCGATTGTTATATAGTTTGCTTGAAAATTGGACCTGATAGAACATTTAAATTATTTACATTTATGTAGGATAAGGCAGAGTGAGCTAGGGAAAACTTTCTCGAAGGCCTGTCGTAAGAATAAGTCCATGCACTTATTTGGAGTTCAGATTTTTATTTTAGACTTATATATTCATTTAAATACATGTACATATTTACATCTTACATATTGACGAAATATTGGGAGTGTATTTGGTCGTGTGTATTATTTACTTAGTTTTGAGACTACTTAATCTATGCATACAATTCTGTTTCCCACCTTTTATATGTGCAAACCAAGTTTAATTTGACTCATATTATGTTTACTGAGCTTATGTATCAGTAACCATACGCAATGTGGCGTAAGTGGGACGACACCATTTAATGAGCCTAAACTTTGCTTCCTAGATATGTGTGTGTGTGTGGAATAGGTAAAAAAATTGAACGTACACATTTAAAGTCAGAAGTAGAAAAAAAATACAAACTGAGTTACGTTGCCTAATATTGCCCATCAGTAAGTAATTTCAAGTGCTCTATCAGATTGTGCTTTCCAGAAAAAAACAACATTGATTAAACAATTCCCTAACCTTTCTTGTAAGTAATGTGCAATTTCTATTATTGACAAATCCCAGGATTACAGACGCCCCTGTAGAAAATAAATGAATACAAATATGGGATACCCGTTCCAGTACAACCTTACAATCAGTAACAAACAGTAAATAACGAAAAAAATTGAATGCAAGAGCAATCATATCATATCATCATGAGCAAAGTCATGCATACTCACTTAAGTTTCTTTCTCACAAGTAATACCTCTAAATCGAATTGGAAAGTAGTAGCTGCGTGGCGTGACGATACTGCATCGCAGCGCTGTTGGAACACGTAAAATCATCTTTTCAACAAACCTCTTCCCTCTCTCTCTCCTCCTGTTCCTCTCTTCTTCACTGATTGTTTGATGCTGCTGTTTTTGGATCTATCATATAAAATTTAGTCGTATATTCGTTTCAATCATCAGTTCACATAACACTCGGAGTCTCTCCTTCTCTCTCATCTTGTTCTCTCATTCATGTTACTGTGATGAATAGTGAGGGTGTAAGTGAACATGAAACATGAAAGAGTGAGAAAGGTCCTCGTCGATCCACTTTTTCTTCTTTCCTGACGCAAAGGCAACTTGTTTTTCTGCCTGGAAAGAGTGCACTTTCAATAACAATGTCTGCGTGTAAACGGGAGGTTGGATCAGCCAGTTTAATAGCGGTAGTAAGTAAGAGAGGAGACCTTTCTCTGCATTTCACTTACATGATCACCACCACATTAAGGACGTTTTATATGATTGTTACTATTATTATTATTATTATTATTATTATTATTATTATTATAAAAGGAAACTTGAATTCATACCTACCTACTACTCGACACACAGGAGTAGGAACCGCGGCAGCAATAATAATAACAATAATAACGTTATGTATGTATAGCGACTAACTGCTCACATGCCTTTTTCAATAAAGACCCATTTCATTCGGGTATCTATTTTAGCTGGTTGGCTGGTTAGCTCTTGCATTCAGAATGACTCCTCTTTTTGTACTCTCTGGATTTCCCGTATTAAAGCTCTAAATGCCATTTCTCTTCCTTTTGATACCATGATTGAATTGAAAAGCCAAATTGGATTACAACCCCAAGAGAACATTTGGATTGTTCGCTAGTAAAGCAGCATTGATGAAAAGGAGCTTTCATCCTACCACTGCCACTACAAGCCACACAGCAGTAGTCCTCTTCTCTCTCTCTCTCTCAATCTATCTAACCTACCATTTATTTATAAAAGCTTTATACTTAATTTTATCATTGATTTAGTTCAATCTTTTCCTTCACTTACCTTCTCTCTCCGCTACCGCCGCCTTTGCCACTATTAACCATCCGTCAACATACAGTTCACTCACTCGTTGCGCACTTTGTTGCACTTCTCCTACTGTTTTTCTCTTTAAAACAACTTATTCCACGGACGCGCTCATTATACGGCCGCTTATATGGAGTGCTCCACAAAACATGAAAATATTTATACGCGAGAGGATGACAATGGAATGGGTGGATACTCCTTTAAAAAGTACACGATCATCATCGAAATAAATTTCCTGATTTTTAGGGATGCCCTATCAACATCACATTCCGGTTGCAACTCCCTGCCTTTCACCGTATACGACACGGTTGGTCGCGCTGTCCGGAGTACAAGTTGTACAATCGACGTGGTAAATATATTATTACGGACGAGAAATTGATTATTATTGGATAAAAGTTGATCTCAGGGAAACATAATATCGTTATAATCTAAAATAAATGAGAGTAGCAGTGCAAACAAACTATTTTGTGTACAAGAATCGATTTTTCTTTCTAAGGAACAATTACTTATTTTATCTTGCCATCACCATGAAGTAAAAAAAATGGTTGCAGAACCTTCATTTGGGTACGAGGATATGATGAACAGCAGTTATATCATGAATGATACGACTGTTGTCTTTTTTACGGCGGTACGCTTAACTTCTCCCCAAATTTATACTTTGTATCATGAAGTTGATGACTATGATGATTCAATGATTTGCGAGGAAAAAACGGTTTCTTGTCCCCTTTTAGCTCTACATATTTCTCTCTAGGCGCAGTTTAAATGCTGTTTCCCGGCTGATAGCAGAGAACTGATAGAGATACACAACAACGGCGTTGAAACAGCGGAGAGAGATACAATAACAATAGTAAAGGAATTACACCAGTGGCGGGAAAGATTGTTCCACTTGGGCGAGTTTCATATTCAGTCGTGAAATTGACGTGACATCCATTTTCTACGAGAGCCCAACTTCTTCGCTGCTTCTTTTTAGGGGGTTCTTAAACAGAATCTTTTAAGTCTCGAGAATCTTTTAAGAGTGTTTTTACAACAATTTAGATAACGAGGAACGTCTTACAAGTGCAGTACATTAAGACATTTCGAGATCATCTACTCGAGCAAATATTTTACGCTAGCTTACTTAAATTGACGTAGCGTTTAATCGAAATATGAATAGTGAGGGCACCATGCTTTTACGCCAATTGTATAGGTGCATTTCCTGGATTCTGTAGAGGGAGAAGAAGAGTATGAAGAACTCAACAGAAGACAGTAAATGGACGCAATAGAATTGATGCCATAAGAACGAGACGATAGGCCGTCGAATAAAATTCTTGTCGGGCCGGGAAAAAAGTGTACGTGGTGAAAGGCCAACCAGTAGAACCGTGGGCTATTACAGGAAATTGAATTCAAGATTTACTGCCATGTCGACCAACTCCAGCTCCGATATTGCCCTCGCCACCTCCATCCATGATGGTCATCATTGAGTGCCATGAATGAATCGCGTTGACAGTGGTCATGTTTTTCTTCCATCTTTAGGTGTCTCTTACATTAAATTGCACAACTTTGACCCTGAATGCGCCCTAAGAATTCTTTACAATCTTACCATTTTATCAGGATTTACCCATGCACTGGTATGATTTTTTTTAAATGTTACCATCCTCCAACTTGCGTTCCTGTCTTTTAATTTTTCTCTTTACGATTTATACCCCTTGTGTAGTTTTACGGAGAGATGGGTTAAAATAACCGGTACGGGGACCGGCTCAAATTGGTCACGTCCGTGAATTTCCTGTTCCCCATCCATCGACCTAAATATAACCCTATCGTCCTTATTTTTCCATGCCATCATAAAATTCTACTGGACAAATGATTATCCAAATGGGAATATATTTAACTACCTTATCTATTGTATTGGCACATTGAGGATAAAAGCTCAACCCCCAGCCTCATCCAAGGTAGCATGACCCACCACCGCCACCAAAAAGTTTAAAATGCTCCCAGGAGCGCACTTCATTAGCATCATTAGATCGGGTGTATCCCAAACAAACCATTAAAACAACAAGCCCTAATAATGCATAATGTCTTTTAATGTTATATCTCCAACAAAGCCGTCCATTCAGTCCATTGTACCTTCACTACAACAAATCGAAACCAGTGTTTTTCTTTGTTTTCACATTGACACCCGACTCAGGAGCTGACTTGTTTTCACGCAACGCAAATGGCGTAATACCAAGAGTCGTTTAGCAGAACGGAAAGGGTATCATCCTTATGAACTGTTTTTCTGTCACACAGATCATTGATTACAAAATATAAAATAAACATGGTTTGACCTACGTCTCATAAATTATACAAAATATAATGTAATGTTTTATCACCGTTCTAGAGTAACTATCCGCTAACATAGAGTATAGCAAAAATGAAGTGCGAGCAAACTGGAGAAAGACTATGCGGGAAATAGAGCGACACATACATACAGAGAGAGAGAGAGGCAGAGAAAAAATGTGAAAGTGTTGGGTTTTTATCTGATGAGAATATTGGAGAGAAAAGGGTTTTGTTCAGCTTTTAAATCTCCGGTTTACATACCCGCCAGTCTTTACAAAATATGAATATAAATCTTTACGATTTTATGCATGTATTTATTTTTAGTACTTGCTATGGGGATATCACATTCAACATTTGTCATCATCTTATCAGCACGATCAGAAAAGACCGGTTGTAAAGATATTACTTGCTGTCTGCCTGCACACGACTTGATGATCTGGGAGCTCTCTCGCTATTGACTTGTTCATGTAAAACAGGGAAACTACATGTTCACTTGAATGAGAAGGAAGGCTTAGAGTTTCTCCGGGAAAAAACCACACGTTTCGTTATGGAGTAACCATGAAGAATAGAAAGGGCATTAAAAGTTTACTTGTCACGCATTCGGATTGCATATCATTTCATTGTCCAATTCTGATTTTGTTCACCCTTTCCCACTTCCCCACCAACTAGTAGCGACAAAACAACCGTAATCGGTTTGAAACAGGAAGGATTTATCCCGTACAATGACGTTCTTCATTTTTATCTCTGCAAAAAATGTGCCTTGTTTTTGGTGTAAAAGTTGACACTCGGGAGGCTGATGGGAATTAGAATACACATGTACCTCTACCATTTGCCACCGATGGCGAGTGTATTTTGCTTTCGCCAACGTAACGTCCTTCCTTTTTCGCTGGGAGTAGCGACACCGTGACCATTTTATATACTGGAGGACCTCAACACAAGTAATGTTTAAAAGTTCTACATTTTTCTCGTTTTCTCCAAAAGTGTATCCTTATGTGGAAAGACGTGCATGTATGTTTTCACCCATTTTATTGCTGTGGATCTTGGATGGAGTTTATATTAGAGAGGAACCTCTAATGTGGACCGATTTGGTAGCCAGAACGGAGAAAGAAATTTTTACGTAGTTAGCAGTTACCCCTCTCTACTTACAACTTGAGCAGAGCCCTGGCATAGGTATGTATAAATAATGGTAGTGCTCACTATCAGAAAAAAATGTAGCGAACAAAACGCATGAAGCAAACCAAAATTGAGAATTATTGTTCCAATCCCAACCATATTGGTTCCAATATATATGTATATGCATGTAATGCCAAAAAGTAGGGGGAAGCTGTTATGGGGGAAAATGTTGAAAATGCCGATATGGAATTCGCGGATGATGACGACCATAAAAGGTTGCTTTTTTGTGAAGATGAGACCATGTTCTGGAATCATTTTCAATTTCTGACGATTTCACTGTTACAATCCGTGTGCTTGCCAGGGAATGACAACTCATTGATCTCATCGAATTTCATATTCCTGAGTCCCTTCCCTATAGAGAGCTCGTATCGTTAAAGAAGTCATATTACAGGCAAGACACGGTTTATATGGCCCTACTACCTACACGTAATTTCGTATACGCGTAACCACCGCCAGCCGATCAGCCTCAATTTATCTATGAGTAAGCGCTACTCTATTTTTCTGAACAAGTTCATGTTATATGATGATATGGCATGGGATGATGTTACATCTCTACGGGCAAAAAATATTGTTACTTTTACAACCACCATACGAGATGATCGCCATTTGAAATGCATTGAAAGAAGTTGCATTATCTACCTCCTCGTCGAAATGTAGGATGCATCTGTGTTGGAGAGAAGTGAATCAACTTTCATGGCACATATTGATGCATATAGGATGATGATGACGACGATGGCGACGATGATGATAAAGGAGAACCCAGGAAAATTTCACGTATGCGCATTTTCTCCTTATAAATACAGTGTGCACTCCAAGAAATATATGGAGCAATAAGAGGTTTTGAAAGGTTTCTTTGTTAAATTTCCTCTAGCTCCAAAATTTCGCTCGGATTCCTATAGAGACTCTATATAGGTGTAAAATAACATGTACATAATATTATCCACAGGAACAACGTATATATAGACAAGTCATTCTTATTGTAGGTGTGTGTGTGCGGTTGGTAGTAGGAGGGAATATTGAGTTTGAAATAAAACACGATCTGTCTATCGTCTTATCTTTTCCAAACAAATGTGTCGATACAATCCAATTTCCGTGAAAAAGTATGCAAAAGACTTGTATTCATCTTCTGATGATAAAATTAAATGAAAAGAAGGATACAGTATAAACCACGCTTGGGTGATGATGTAGGTGTATAAAAACGAGTAAAGTGTGTTATCTTATACACGTAAATGATCATTGCAGTAGGTTTCCGATTGTAGTTGCAGAGGCGGTGAAGTGGTCTTTGTACACCGGGATAATACAAAAAAAATTCTCGCATTGCGTGCCTGATATGGGAAGTCGGTACAAGGTATTTGTGTCTTGGTGTGCCCGGTTAAGTTGGGAAAGCATACCAGGGAAAGATCAGAACTTCATGGGAATACAGAAAGACAGACACGCACGCACTCTTTTACCTCCCACCCCAAAGTTGTTGTAAGTTTTATATATTCATAGATATAAAATGCATGCGTAATCTTGTGTAAATTCATGTGTGCGTATATGGCTGGTTTAAAAACATCGTCATTTAAGATAATACGAGAAAATGGTGCATAGGTAGATATACATTCCGTATAAAAATGTTACTACTGGTGTTGTTTTTTGATAGAGGCAGGTTTACAAGATAAAGTTTTTTCCCATGATTCAGCACCCGGGTGCAGTGTAAGTTTCAGTTGGCTGTGTGTATGGACTATTTGATAGGAGACGCGTTATTTCCCTGTAAAAAGAAAAGGAGAATAATGACGAAAAATTTATATATATTACCAGGAACTGGAAGATATAACGTTTATGAGAAAGTCGTTGAATTCACTAGAAAACGGAGAAAAGAACGAACGTAACGTCACGGTGAATGTATCCACCGTGTACGCATATAATATGCTGCTATTATATGGACCAGCTTTAAACAAGTTTGAAAGAGGAAAACGAGAAGAAAGGGATGATGATATGAGCATTGAGGATAGGTATACAATGACAATGATACGTATCAAAGAGGAAGAAGTTAACATACTCGTATTCGTTTTTTCTCTTCCTTTCTCTCTCTCTCTCTCTCTTGTTCTTCGTTCTGGCTGTATACACCCTATAAGTTTAAGGAAGAAAGAGGAGCACATTTTAGGGCTAGAAAATGTTTGCATTTTGTCTTCAAGTCGAATCATGATCCGAGAAAAGCCTTTTCTTTGGCTCTCTGCCCCTCAAGCGACTAGCAAAATGATACGACATGATACTTTCAAATGATACTCTCCAACCCATACTCCATATATATAGTGGCACAAAGCGCCAAATTATATAATTCCATTTTCCATTTCAGGATGTGATTTGTTGCCGACATAAAAGTCGCCTTACATCTTATTTCTTTGTGGATTGCCTAAACTTTCTCCATTCTTAGGACCTCTTCAGTCCATCATTTCACTCCATCTACTATGCTTCCATTCCAATGCTATTCATATCCTTTAAAGAAGCTCGCCCGAAGTGTGTGCGTGTCGGGTGTTATTTAACTTGTTCCTCATAACCACCAGAATATGTCTATCCTTTCTTCTGAAATATCGTACAACCTTGTTAGCTCTCAGCCATGCTGTATATTCATTTATATATCAAAAGTTTCTACATACATAATACTCTACGCTTAGTAATAATAATAATAACACATATTATCTCCATTCTAAATTCTCCCTCCTGCCGTACATTCTTTTTTCCTTGTGTAAACGTTATATAAGTACCACACTGTACTATCAAAGAGTCCACTCTTTGTCATTTCCAGTTTGAGACATCAACGTTATTTTAAGATGTTTAACCAACATTCTACATTTTTTTCGGTCAGTCTGTTTGTCCGGCCGTCCGAGCGCGTGCTTCCAAACGGACACCCCATAGCACCTTCTTTGAGGGGTTCATCGCTGTAAATGAACTGCTTTGCATTTTCGCTGGAATAAATTTGTTAATTATAAGATAACATATCGCGGTTTAATCTAAAATGGAAACACTTGCCGCAGACACACTTTAAACTTTCTGTATTTTAAATACGCCATATTAGCTTCTTTGTCGAAATGTACCTCGAAATAAAAAAAATTCCCGCTCTTTTCCTGCGTTTCCTGTAGTTATTTAAACTACACGCAGCACCTTCCTACTTCACAGCGTTACGACGATTTATTGCCACGTTTTCTTTCTTAGCCCCTTTTTTATCGGCACACATTACATTTTTGCAATAGCCGCACAATATTACTTGTACCCGAAGCAAAAAGACTATATTATGTACCTATACTATACACACAAGTGCTTAAACCCTTACTGTTTTTTACTAGGTACCCTAAACTTGTTGTGCTTCACACAAGTGTATATATTCTCCGCCCAAAATAAAAAAAGAACCACGACAACGATATGGGATTGAAATATTCTCATCGACTCCTGACTATATCTTGACTATCTTCATTCCCTATTTCTGTCAGAATTAGTAGCTTTTCAATTCTGCTTTTACCCTGTTTTAAAAGAGTTTTCTTGGCTTCTGTAAATGTTTATATGCCCCGCCAAAGGAATGCAAAGAAAATGGGAAAAGGGTTAAAAGCATGTTCATTTCTTCATCCCACTGATAAAAAAGTAAATTTCTTTTTTTTAAACAGCAGCAAAGAAAAAAAAGAACGAGCAACTGTTTACTTTCTCGAAGGGTGTATCATTCCCATTGAAAATTATTGCTGTATACATTTTAGCTGCTGCGGGAATGCTTATATATGCGCGCCTTTTATAAATACGGCAATTGACAAGCAGTCAAAATAAGCTGATAGGAGCAAGTATAGTCAACGACATTATGAGTTATGAGAATTTTTTATACATTTTTTTTCTCTACCAACAAATTAGAACTTTCATTCTTGGACAAGGAAGTGTGAGACCTAAAAAAAAGTAAAAGAGCTTTTTTTCAAGTTATACTGTGTAGCGTGATAGGAGTTTTGTTCGTTGTGAAATGAAGGGGTGGTGTTGGAAATGAGAAACTCACTGCGGCAAGTAAGTAAAAACTCTGTGTTCATTGACCATATGACGTCGCTTTAGTGAGCAAATAAGTTTCCCCAGATTTTTTTTTACATATATACAGGAGGAATGCAGTACTCAAGCTCGATGACAACACATGCAAATGAAAGCCGAAAGTAAGTATGATCAAGAAACTTTTCATATAATTTTTTCTAATTTGGTCCCATTTGAAAACTAATTTTTACCGTTTGGAATCTCATCTATAATGTGACATATTGGATCACTACAGCATTTTTTATACAAAAAGGAGAATTACTAACATGATTATGGTTGCAGTCACACATTTTTTTCATTTTTTTCCCTTGCTCACTTGGTATTAAAATTAGATGAAAAATGAGCTGTTTGCTTGTGTGTGGTGGTGTTTGTGCGAGCAACCGTTCAATTTCAGGCGGCTTGTTAGAGGAGAGACGTGCTCAACGGAATGGTATATATACAAATCTATTCTGCACCAGTTCCACCTTTCCCGAAAGGACAAAAAAAAGTTTTAAACTCGAGCTATATTTCACTCGTCCTGATTTTATTAAAATTTTGCATAATGATGGGTGATTTTTTTCTTCTGAAAATGGAATGAATATGCATATTGTTATCTCAGATGGCGGGCCTTTATTAAAAAATTAGAGTGGATCTCATAAGTCAAATATTGAAGGTTAGTCATGTCATAAACGTTATGATGTCTCAACAGCAGGCTTTTGTTAGTGAAATTATACATTTTTATACACAACTGCCTCCTCTCTCAGTTCAGTAACAATGATAAAAATAATAGTGTGATAAATGAACCATTTTCTGTAAAATCTGGCGTACATGTCGGGCCATACTCACAGCTTCTTCCGCCAAACAGATTGTCGATACTACGGGTATGCTTGCAAGTTGGCTGATGAACAATTACCCTTAATTCTAATGAAGTTACATAAAATTTATAAATTTCCTTATTGCGATGATTGTGTGACTCCAGAATACTGTGCAGGCTTTTCAATGTAAATTGTAAATAGCTGTGGTGAATTATGAAATGTATCGAACTTGGCTATTCGATACTTGAGAATACACATAACAGTTTGTGTACAGATTTATAATGAATTAGAAACATTGTCAGAATAAATTTTTTGCGTTTGAATAAAGTGAGGCAAGGAAAATGCTGACTTTTTTTCTGGTGGTCACAGAACGTATAAAAGGAATGAAACACATTTTTTCCGTGTAAGGTTATATACTGCTGCTGCTCGTATTATTTGTTTTCTTCAAATTTCATCCCTAAAAACGTGAACAGCGCAAGATAAACTGATTACTTTGACAACGCGGCATCCTGCCCAGCATACAGACAATTGTATTGCACTCACGTTGATACAGAATGAAAGTTGATCTGCCACATTGTGTGGCTGCTTGGTGCATGAATGTAGGACGTTTTTTTCCTACATGGAATCAAACATTTGGGTTTTTACGATGTTATCGTATCCAGCATACAGCGAGATTTTCAGGGCAGCCAGATCCCACACGTTGACAGCGGCAAGCGACCCCCTCAATTCGGGGTGAAGTAAGAACCAATTACACTGGTGTGGTGTGTGTGCGCCCATCATTGTAGAGTTATTCTTTGCTCAAGTCGTTTCATGATTTTCGACAGATATAATATTTAAGGGCAAGGGTTGCTTCCTAAATGTGGTTGCGAGTACATGAGGATATGAAGAGACAGAGAGAAAAGAAAGATTTTCTTAGCAAGTGCTGCTCAGGATTGCGTGAAAATGTGCTCTTTATATGCACTTGAGGAGACGGGTGACGTTGTATCCTTGTGGTCACAGTTGTTGAATAATACCAGTTTTATAGTTGCAAATTCAAGTCAGGATCACATACAATAATAACCAAATGGGGTAACCCATTGATCATGGATGGTTTTTGGAATCAAGCATGTGTTTTTCTTATCTTTTCTTGCTCTTTACGTCGCCTCCTGTGTACCTTTTCCACTTTCTTTTTCCTGTTTCATATATCCCAGAGGACATTTGGTCACACTGCACATCGCAAAAGTATTACCCTCAAATCATTTTAACTTTCTCTAGTACACATACATACATACGCTAATATTGGGCTTGCTCATAGGTTCACAGAGTCAAGTCACACATTATATATTCTGAAGCAAACCCCTTTTTTCTCCGCACTCATGGACAAATCGTATGTTTGTCTAGCTGTGTATTATGTGATTGGACAATATGGGAAATCATAAACGTAGAAAGCAAAAAAATTCAACCTCTTTTCGAAACGTATGAAGAAATCCGTGTACATATGCACTCACTTTGACTATCTCCCGACAACATTCCATATTACCAAGTTTCACTTCCCCGTTTTTAACTGTGTACCGTTTCCAGGAATACGAATTTTAGTAAAAAAAAAGAAAAAAGAAAACTGTCGTCTCTCTCCAAGCAATTCTATGTAAGTAATCTAAATGTGACGGCCAGCACAATGTCATAACTGTTTGTACATCATATGTATGCTTTTATGTGAGAACACGAAACGAGGCGAGTAAAGAGCAGACATTGAAACAGCCCAGGGACTAACATTTGCACAGCAATACTGTTCAAAAATATCAGGTTTCGGTCGTAAACAAGTATGGTTTTTATAAATACACGACCAATATTCCTCCTTTGGACCATGTAAAAACTTTCCCCCGGATTTTCTCTTTCTCTCTGATTTAAGGAATTGCGTCGTTGTTGTGGTTGTATGTAACAGTAAAAGTAATCGAAAAATGAAACACAAACAGCTCAAAATATTTTTTGCCTGTCATAAGTACATTGAATTAATACAGACTACGTTTCCAATACAAATCTGTGATATTTCTATATCAGAATATGAATAAAACAAGCAATAACAGGGCTGAACCACACAGGGGATAATAAATAGTTGTTAACGTTTGTTTACAAATGTTACGAAATTAAAGAATATTGTAAATAGGTACTAGATTATTAATCATAATTTGTTCTATAATTAGTCAGATGATCAAAGTATGTTGCATCCGGGCTTCAAAAGAAACATGAAATTACATTATGAAACAGCACGTTGTTGGGAGAAAGCACGAGTCTTGTGTTTTAATTGAATTGAATGATGAAAGATTGAAACGGAATACACGCCCTGTTGTAAGGCGATAGCCCACTAAGAGAAGCTACAATGAAAGAATGAGACATTGGTTGCTTCTAGAGATCCAAGATTTACTATTATTTTGTTTTGTTAACTGATTTTTGTGGCGCAAACAGTGGACGCTGTAAGACTGGGTTTTCGGCAGATCGTAGGTCATTTTTCCTGCTTGGCATATTTTAGGGTAAGCTAGAAAAGATGAGCATTATGGGTAAAAATTTGTGCTCGCAATAGTATTTATTTCATTACATCGAATTTTTCTCGTTCTGTCATAATCTCCTCTAGGGATGCAGCTGGCGTTATTATGATATTAAGAAAATAACTGTGAATGTGAAACATATTCCTTTGTTACAAATAATACGCCTACTAACTTGGAAAGCGGAGCAAACGAGCATTTGATTGTTGTTGTTTGTTATATTCTTGCTGTCGTAATGCGAATGTTAAAAACTGGCGCTGCTTTCTCTCTCCCTACCGACACAACAAAATGAAAGCAGCAACAACAGATGCAACGTTAACCAACAAGGTACCCTAAAGAAAGCAATTTTTATCGCATTTTCTTTATCAAACTTTCCCTTGACGGACCACTCTCAGCTTATGTCCGGTCCGACGTCGTACCTTGAAACAGCAGTAGAGGTAATCCAACTAAAGTAAACTAGATATATGTATGGGTATATATTTAACGCAAGATATGATATTATTCTAACAGCACCATTTGTTAGGGCGTTCCTATTCCTCTATCCACATTGTGGTGCGTTGCGTCCATTCAATTAAATGCTCGATTTGTGTTATTATTATTATTGGATGAAATGTGCTGACGGAGTATTTGAGTACTCCTCAGTCATTCACGCCACGAAATTCAAATTTTATTCTAGTATATATATCTGTGCAGCCATTCAAATCTTCTCCGTTTGCGGGGTGAGTGTGAAGAAACTGAGCTCGCCTCTATTCTTTGATATGGTCATCACGCATTTGTTAAAGGAGAGGGAGAACATGCCGGACTGTCTACATAATATGGAGATGAGTGTACCCAGATGTCTGTTTCGTGTCAAGATTGCCGGACAATCTACACTGATTCCCTTCTCACACTCCATTTGAGACTTGAAAAGTTAGATTGAGTATTCCCCTCTGGCTTTTCAGCGGATTTTCTTTCGCTGGAGCATCGCTACATGACGCAATTTCTATGCTAATGTTATTTATTTAAATGTCCGAATCAAACATGTCACCACATCGTATACTATTTACTCTATCGTTTGTATGTATTATATTTTAAAATATTACGTATATTTACAATGTAAGTCTGTAGGGCACTCGAAGTGCTGACCATGAACGCGGAGGCCAGAAATGCTGGCAGGCAATTCTGTAACTTTCATGTCTTTTGTAAGCGCAATTGTTCGTATAAGCAGTTTTGTTTTGGTGTCGACAAAAATTTTAACTTTTTTGGTTGAACTAAAATTATTTGTGGCACTTGCGTCGTTGCTATTTTTCAATCAATCAATGAATTCGTAAGTCGTTTCTTGTAAAAAATGTAGCATATAGTATATCGCGCATCCTACTTCTTGACACTAATTGATGATCGCTAGCTATCCATATGTATTTTATCTATTTTATCTATTTAATTTATAACTAACCGACCTTGACCTTTATATTTTAGTCTTGAATGAAGTCCAGGTGAAACTTACCCGCCAAATTTGACAAATTGACCGTTGAAACCTCATCTTGGGTGGCAAATCTAGAATTTCACATTAGCCTGCAGAATTTCCAATCGTAACAAAGTGATAAGATTAGAGATTATTAAATGACTTGGAGGTACAACTAATTACATGCAACTAAATAGGCATTCATAAATGTAATCTGTATATTGTTATTACATCTTCTTCCATGCATAACTGCTTCGTGTTATAGTTTTCGTATATAACTCAAGTGAGTCTAGTTATATTTTAAGCCTTTCAAATATATATGTGCATATAGGAACTTACATTTTTGCAGTTTTATATATAGTAACTTTCCCTTTGTATTACATGCATGAGTTTATACACATACTATTCAAAAAGCAATGACACGATGACATGAACGTATTGGACTGCAATATGTAGTTGATCCATAAACGACTTTATAAATACAAAGAGGCACAGAGAGTCACATTTTCGAAATCAGCCTGTCTGTCACATATCAATGTTTCCTGAAATTCTGAGAATAATAATCTTTTTTGATCAGGACAACTTTGTTATTTTTCCTTTCTCTTTCCTTTTTCTTTTCTCACTTTTATCTCAGCATTACCTAATAATTTCGTTGCGTCAGTCCGACTATGACGTCCGTCCGTGTGTGACAAGAAATTTTGAAATTCTATTTTTTGTATACGAGAAGTAGCCACCTAAATTCAAATCCTCTTTTGGCGCTTTTGGCACTATCATAAGTACGAAACCTAAAGGTTCTTGTATTTATGAACCGCTTTTCAAAATTCTGTGAATAATTACATCTAGAAATGTAGATATATATCTAGTTTACGGTACCATGTTGACCTACTATAGGGATCAAAGCTCAGATTTCGTGTTTCTTTTTATATATAACCCTGCAACCTGTCGTATGAGGTATACTAAAGGTTCTATTCTTTACTGATTTCATCACAAGACTAAATGTTGTACGGAGTAGCAGTAGTCTAATCGTTGAGTATAATTCAAATGCAGCTTTGCATACCTAGTTGGTTTCTATAATGCACTTGTTTACCATTGCCCTCGTTCATATAACATATCAGGATGGCTCATTCCTTATTCTCGTTTTATTGAGAAAGAAAAAACAAAGTTGGGTTACCTCAAAATATACATTAAAATATCAAAATACCATAATTTTAATATACCGCAGGAAAACAGTATGATTATTTTACTGTGACTGTTGTACTGCGTTTTAATTTTCATTCCGTTGCACTTGTGTGTTTTACATGTGCTTTAATGAATGTGAATAAACATGGAAATATTTATATTACAAATTAATAAATTGCATTCCTGACACAGTGCCAATGTCAATTTTTCATGGATAAATATATTCGCTAGTTGCTATACAGATTAATTCATTTTTTTATCAATATGCGGAGGGCGTAGAACAGTATGCATTTGATCATTCTAAGTCATCATTAAATATAATAATTCGTTTTCCTTTTCTTATTATTTATTTTGGAGTGTGCGTACAAGACAAGTAATATCTATCCAGAAAGAACAATCTGTAAGGATATATGTAGCGACTCACTGCGATGTAAGCCACCACTAACCACACGGAGATATCAACAATCTTTACAACCACTACAAGGCTAATTTAAACGGTATCAACGGTATTATCATTTAAAGAAAGCCTGCTATTTTTTCTTCTTTCCATGGCTCCATCGTATATTTAGGACGTGTAAGACTAGTGCATTTTTAATCTTATGGGCATTAAGAAATCGTGCAAGGCATGCATCCAATATTAGAATAAAAGGTATTTATCGCAGTTACTATGCTATCTTTCCCTTCCTATCCATCATTTTCCAGTCGACTCCAGATGCCGCTTCCGGATTCTTTATCGTTCATCAAATGCCAATTAGCACAACTATCGGAAACAGAAACATTGTAATTCATATTTTATAGGTTAGGAAAACTACCTGATTTGGTTCCTTTTCATCCTTGTAAGCGGCTGCATGAATGAATGTCTCTCAACTCAACTCTCATCATAATTCTATTTGATGCTGTGCCACCAGATGTGTTAAAATAGTCTTTTACTTAGAGAGAATGAGGATATTATACTGCATATATACATAGGAGTCGTCACAGCTTACGGCAAGATGCTGCTGCTCGCTCAACCTACAACCAGCATCATTAGCTTACACCAACTATCGTAAAGTTAGTAGCAGCATCCAGACGAAGTTCAACTTTCTCCTTTTGTGCTCTTTCTCGACTCTCTGGTGTGTCGTAAATGAGAAAAGAAGTTAATGATATAATGAGCAAATTTGGTACATTAACATGTATCATACAGCAATCGTGAAATTGTGTGTCATGCAGCATTGTGTCGTTGACATTGTAGTAATTTGGAGCGTCTAAACGCAGAATCGTTAGCAACGCGGCTTAAAATATAAGGTTATTATAGATAAATACAGGTGAATGGTTTATTTCTAATGCTTAAAAGTTGAAACGTCCATACTGGTGTTTTATATCATGCCACTCTGCTTTTTCTATTGGTGCGCAACGCGTAATCTTAAATGAAACTGGAAAGCGACGCACCAAACCTAACTTGAACAACGATTTTCTCTTTATTTCTGTTTTAGCAAAAGACGTCTACGGTGGACGGTATGCAACGCTTCCAAAATGGGGCAAAGTAATGCTCCCTACCATAATATGTTATTTATATACTGAGACTAAAGTAAAGTAATTTTAAGCATTAAAAATATCGAATATCCATATATGAATTGTTATTTATAGCCGTAGAAAGGTGAATAACTCCGTGGTATTGAAGTGGCGCGCATCGCTATTGCTACACACCCTTATCCATATAGTTTTATGCATTATCACTCTTCATCACTTGTGTATTGCCATTGCCACTTACCCTTTAAGATATTCCGCTAATTGTAAATGGTACGGTGCAGTCTAATACGATAAGGATCCAGGGTACGGCGAACAACCAGACGAAACATTTGTCATGTCAGAATCAATTGTTAGCGTAGATCAGTTTCCATTTGCCGAAAGATTTAGTTTTAGTATTTTTTACTTAAGGACAATAGAAACATAATGGTTGGTCCCTCCCACCTCCTTGTATATAGCTATGTATAGCCCCCTAACTTGTCAATTAAATTACTGCACAACCAGTGACTTTTAAAAAGTTTCAAACCAACGTTT
>JAHZNE010006021.1:0-30610 GCA_027744055.1 Callyntrura sp. NNG-2020
TTTTATAATTAAGATGCTACAGCAAGTAGCATTGATTCAGTCACTAGTTTCACTGACCTCTTTTATTGAATTATCGGACAAGTCAATTTCTGCAATAAAAAATAACTTTTTACTTTACTAAAATTTACTAAAATAAATTTGCTGTTATTATTTTATTATACTCTAACGCACTATATTAAAAACTTGACCTGTAACTTCACCCAAATCGGCGAACATATTAGGAGATAGCTCTACTTTATTTTTTTGAAGCGATAATGTCTGTAAATTCCGCAACCCCAAGAATGTATGCGAATTAATTAACTTCAACAAATTTTCACCCAGTGACAGCCTCTTCAGTTTCCGCAAGTTTCTAAAATCTCCCAACGTTTCAATCGAATTTCCTGTTAAATCCAGGTCTTCCAGGTGGGTAAGACCATCAAAATTAGCCCATTCCACTAGTTTATTTCTGGACAGTTGTAAATTTCGGAGTGAAGACATACTGTCCCACATGGTCCTCGAAAATTTTATAAGACGATTTTCAGAAAGATCTCTGTAAAGTTGACAAAGTTTAAATATACTTAACTATTGGATTATTCTGCCAGCACTGTAGCATATTACAGAAATGAATGTTCTCATATTTTTACAGAGTTTCCAAGTTTTTTAAATCGCGGAAAATAGATGGATTTACGGCATCTAAATGGTTCCGTTGTAAAATGAGATACTTGAGACTTTCAAGATTTTCAAATATTGTGTGCGGCAAAAAATCAATGTGATTATCCGACATATCCCTGAAAAGATTACATATACGTAAATGTGCTTTCCACTTCCACATTGGAAATTGGAATATGTTGATGGTGCAATGCAGACCTTACAATTGAATTAGTCGTATCAAGCCCCGAAACGTATGCTTATGAATTGCATCAATCATATTTGCTCCCATATCCCTGCAAGAGCATGTAAGCGCAACCCTTGTTTGAAGTACAACGCTTTATCAACACTTCATCATATTCACTTTTGTTGTTCAACTTACAAAACGGTGGTGTCTTTAGGGATAGTTTGCTGCTGAGGAATTACGTTAAGCTGCAGCCGCCAACAATTTACACTAAACGACTCAGGATAACAACGACAAGGTCCCTCAGCGCAGGCTGACCAACGAAAATTATCTGCGGATATTTTCCAAACTTACCGCATAGCAGACAGGATGATATGGAATACAAATAATAATGTAATTATATAAACATTTAAATTATAGCGCGATCTTTCAAGAAATGAGATAGTACCTGGTTGTTCCAACGATCTTATCCGCCTTTCTAGACCAATAAATTTTTTTTCCACCATGTCGTTTAATTCACACGAGTTCATACTGTCACATGGCCTTGTCTCCGACTCTGAACTATCATGTTGATTTAAAAAGGCGATTTCTGGACTCTGCATTTGTTCTCCATCAACAGAATGAAAGATTAACATGAAACAAATCTCCGAAATTGCTACGAACAAAAAGCTCTTACAAACTGGGCCGCTTTTCATTTTGAAAACTGTCGTTTTATGCAAAACTTAACGAAAGCGTTAGAAAAATTACGCTTATTCGCAAAACGTCTTTTTAGTTCTTAAGAGTTTATTCCTCATTGCACATGGACGAAACTACAGACCCATCAGACTTGCTGAATTGGAGGTGAAGGAATTTCCTTTACAGACAATGCTATCATCTATCATCATTACTTGTACTTGTACAACATCGATGCATATGATATCAAAGAAAGGCTGGCACATTTCAAATGATCGTTTAATTGAAGTAATTCAATTGACGCCGTAAATCAATTAAGTGAACATTACTTTAACTAATACTTATACTAAATACAACTGCATGTGTAAGTTGAACAAAAGCAATCCAGCTAAAATAATGTCATTGAATTTCTCATATTTGTTACATGAAAGTGTATATAGTTGCCCACAAATTGTGTACATAAATCAACAATTAACACTATTCAGCATTCCCCTCTCTTTTAAAACAAAGTTGTATAGAAACATGGGTTTTTGTTCCTTTTTGTGGTTTAATGACAAGATAACAGTGTAAGTCTCCGTCTGCCGACCTTGCTCATTCTCTGTTCTCCTTACTCCGTACAAATATCTTTGATCTGCCACATTAATGCATTCCGGTTTTACGCCATGGACAAAGTATAAACAAACAAATGCTCGACATATGTTTCCTCCATAGAGAAGAGAAAATACCCGGGTAATAAGCTCCATGCTAGACATCCAGCTTAACTCCTTCTCCAGCTTAAGTTCCGGCTGACGTATATAGGCTTTGCTGCTGGAAATCTATATATACATACAGATATACTGCTGTACTGACTGCTTTCCCAATATAGATATTAAATGATAAAGATGGATGACTCATATGTGTTCCTAAGCTAAAAACTCACAGTGTATATACACATAATGTAACCGTATATGTTTTGAAAAGTTTCCACGAAGCAGCACCGTGTTTCACATGGTGTAATTTCGAAACCGAGAGACTAGCAGGAATTCTAAATTAATTATTAATCAGATGCTCTCAATTCTGCTGCTCAATTTTCTAATTTCAATGTACTGTGATTTCATTTGAAAATTACTATTATATAAAAGTAGCATTTACAAATTTTAATAATTAAATAAATATGGAACATGATATAATTGTTTGACAGGAAGACGAGTCGAAACGGAAGGGATATTGACAACATTTAAAACCGAGACAATTTGAAACGGTTAATTTCGAATGCGGTCTTATCATGGACAATGTCAAGCTCGACGCTCTTCTTGATAACGAGGACTTCAGTAACTGTCGAAATTATTGCCTGGAAAGAAACCCACTGTTAATTGATGTGGTAAGAATATACGATCAAATTTAGAATCAACGAGTCGTGTAAGAAGTAATCTGTTGCATGATTTAATTTATTTAAAGGTTTTGTATCAGTTGGTACGATACCTCAAATTGGAAGACCTAAAAACGCTGAGATTGGTTCACACCAGCTGGAATCGTGCAATAACTCCCAGGCTAAAGAAACTATGCAGGGTTGTGTTTCGCCCAATTGGGGCAGAGGAGGAAGAAGAACTACGCCTTTTAGCAGCATCACAATACTCAGAGTTTAATGCAGAGGTAGGATATGAATGAAATTAGTGTAATTAAATATGCATACGTCCATGTTTGAATGAAGTATACTCGTTTAGAGATCGACATCCGGCGAAACTGTTCGGGATCCGGGACTGTCCAGTGAATCTTCTGCTGCCTTTCCAAATAACGATGTCAACTACCGTATTGCCACATTCACAAAGTCCTTTGTCACAAGCATTGGCATGTTTGGTGACGCTCCATTCGTGGACTTTAAACTTATCGACTTCCCGTTCGATACCGAGCTTTCCACCACATTTTTCAGTGTGTGTGGGAGACACATTAAAGCGTTGGACATTCGCGTAAATCGGAAAGGTCGAGCCAAGCTTCCTGCGTGTTTTGGCGGCGATTTTTACCCAACGTTGCTGTCGCAAAAGGTACCTTTTTTGAGAAGGCTGGTATTGTTTCCTTTTCCAGGTATGGAAACTGCTGTGTTTACGGAAGTTGTGCCATATCTGGAAGGAATTCACTTTAAAGAGTGGGCTTCCAAAGAACTTTTATATCCGGAATCCTTCCTGGAAACTTTGTTTATAAAATGTGTAAAGCTTCATCAAATTTGGATCTCGATCGGTTTAGAAAATTGCAAAAGCGTGGAAAATATTTTAATCGCACTGGCTACCAGCCAAAGATATTCAGCTCTTTCAAAACTACACATTGCCTATTTACGCCTAAGCCAGTTAGAAATTTTGCTGGAATTATCCCTTCAAAGACGCGGACGTCTGAAATTGAACAGCTTCCGCATTGAAGCTTTGGCCCACGATGTGCCTACCTCCATGTTTGAAACATTTTTGAGGAAGCAGTCTGTAAATTTAATAGAGCTGTACTGTCGCCGATTCCTTGGTGCCTCGAAATTTGGAAAACTAACATTTCCTAGAATGTTGGGGTTGCAAAAGCTGGACTGTGAGTTAAGTGCCAGACAAGTCATGCCCTTACGGACAAATGTCAGGTTTCCAAATCTGGAAACATTAAACTTGTTCGGGACTTGCTGTCAAGTCTTTTCATTCGACAAACAATTCAGTGGGAATAGGGTATCCGAGTCATTAACAACTTTGCATTTTCGACCTGGGGTCATTGTGACGGGATCTATCTTGGGATTAGCTGAACACTTTCCTCTCCTAAAAAGTCTCACTCTAAGCATCATCAGCAGTGAAGATTTAAAACAGCTGTTGCAATGCTGGGAAATGTTGGAAGACTTGGAACTTTATTTTGGGGACGGAATAGTCAATATTGACTCCATTTTAAGTGGGATTTCTGTCGAGTATCTTCCAGGAATTCAAAGATACTTGGATTTATTGCGCAAAGCAAAAGGGGAAGGATTTTTATTGGACAACTTTCTCTTGGACAAAATGCAAAATCCATTATTTTTGGAAGATGGCGTGTCACTCAGAAATTTTAAAAGTAACGCAACAACACAATACACTAATCACGCAATGATACCTTGTAGTCCGCCACAATTTAAAGTATGATATGCCATGTGTCACTTATGAAATGCCCTCTCTTTGCATACATAGATTTAAAAACAATTCACATGGAGTACAATGCCTTCCTCATGAGCCGGAATTCTCACGAAAATCCCGTTGGTAATCAAAATGGACACAATGAAGCCAACGTGATTGGGCCCGTGGGAAACGTTGACGCTATGGTAGAAGAGTCATATTTACCGAGTGATATAACGGCTTATTTTGCCCTCGCTCAAATGACGTCTTTGAGGAGAATTTCATTTCCGGAATGCCTTGTTAGTTTACTTTTAATAATAATTCGTAGTTTTCTACTGCTTCTTACAAATATAATGTGTATACAATTTGTGTATTTTATCCAAATTTACAGTTTACCACGGAAGGATGTAATATGCTCATTGAGAATTTGGACCTAGTCAATTGGAAGTTCGGCTCTGAAGCCAGTGACATTGTTCCGTCAAAAACGGTGTGAAAGAAATGCTACTTTTTAAATAAACAAAACAGCCTTCATTCACTTACACATTCATATTCAGATTTGAGGATAAAAGTGATGTTTTTTTCTTTCCACACTTCAAAATAACAATGCCAATAAAATATAATAAGGCATAATATTTCAAAGCTCATCCGAAATGTTAAGTTGTTCGCTTGTTCGCATAACTTGTTTTTGTACAATCTATTATGTATAATAACTTCTACTTCATAAATTAATAAAAAAACACATGTTCGAAAACAAAACAGTGGCATTCATTTTTCACTTCATTGACCAACCAGATATTACTCTTGGTTTTTATTTAACTTTTCAACGGCATAATAATAATCCTAACTAATTTCTCACAGATTGTTGGTAACAATCATACGCAAGCTTTTTAAACTGAATGTTTGTACAAGTATACACGATGTTAAAGGAAAAATTCTGTTTACCAAATGAAAATATACCTCACAAAATTTAGGGTCTTTTGGTCATCACCATCATCATGAATATGAAAACATTACTACCTGCATATCTTGTTTACTTTGAAAAAGGACATTCGTTCTGACTAACATTTTGTGCAAAACAATAAAAATAAATTTTCTTGTAAAACGGCAAAAAATCATAACAATCCTCCACCAGACAGGTTTTCGTCTTGCAGTTTTTCAAGATGACATTTAAATTTTACCCTCTATTTCATTCGGTAGGATGATTTTTTCAGAGTGGTAGTGGTAGGTAGTGGTAATAATCAATAAGTATATGAAGAGCTATTGTTGTAATTTCCTTGTCACGCAAACACGCTACCACATTGATTTTCAAATACTTTCAATATTAGTAGTTTTTCAGTTTTAGGCTAGATATCATTATTTAATTTGAAGCCCACACACTGGTAGGCAGCGACTACAAAAAAAATGAGTCCATACTTCTATATAACTACTACTACTATATGACCCTCTCTTTTTCATTTTTATGACTATGACAGTTGCTGCCACCTTACCTCACCTTATTACCTGATGCAGCACATATTGCACTTACATTGATTTGATATCTATCTGTCTTGTATATCGACATGTTTTCAGTTTTGCTTTTTTAAATTTTGGCACCTAAAGTATCAACATACCTACCTGTGCGTCGTCGTGAGCATCACGTCACGTCACTGATTAGTACCATCCCTTTGAATTTAATCATGGTTATGTCTCTATATACGATTTCATGAACTTTATTTTTACATTAACGATCGTCTATATTGATAAATTTGAGAAAATGTGAAATCTCTACTTACTGAACTAGCACCACAGCTTCACAGCTCCTTTTGGTTAAACAAACAACCGGAAATAGCAATAATAATTATTTTGCAAGCATATTTGAGAAAATCTCCCCCCACACACCATTTTGTTACTCAAGATCAAGGAAAATCCTATTAGCTTCCTATTATGCTAATTCGGTAATAATATGCACACATCGTTACTTTTGCTGTCTTCTAAACATAAAAGCCTTGCTTTCCACAAAATTCGCTCCTTTTATGCATTGCACACCACGTACATATAGAAGTAGATTTGCAAATCTGAATTTACAATGATAGCGATTTTCTGCAAACATATTTCAAGGGAGGGTTTATGAAACTGCGTGGAGAACAGCATATATTATGCATATTATATAAACATGCATGTGTCCTTTTATAAAAGGGAAAGTTAAATTAATGCCATCTTAATCTTGTACAAAAATGACATTCTACTGACTTGTACAAATCTAACAATCATTACCATTATTATTGTTAGATCTGTTCATCTGTTGTGCTTTACTACTCATCATTCCAAATTGAAACAAAAAGCTTGTATTATCCACTCTTGGCACTGCAGCACACGCAATTCTTCATTTCCTGTAAAAACAACGGTTGTTTGTTGGCTGCTGGTTTTATTTGCATTTGTACATCTGATATACTTGTGATTTGTGGTATATATAACTGTTTTCTTGGATGTCCATTTACCACCACTTCAGATCTTTCATGCTGCTTTGTTGTTTAAATGTTTTTTGTAAACTTTAACGATTATTTTATGGTAACTACATATAATTGAACTTTCAAACATTATAGATGTATATAGAGGTGTAGAGACGAGACACGAACAATATCTGGTCAATCACGGAAACTTTGACCAGGAGCATAGTGTGTGTTTTTATATCGAACAGTGGAGAATGACTATGACTCAAGACAATATGTACGTAATGTATCTAGAAGTTTTGTTACGAGTTCTTCTTCCTTACTACTTGCAAACAAATGATGTGATGTAATACCTACGTGGCCAATAAATATACTTGAGAAGTATCTTTGTTTTCAATTTCATTTACTTCTGCTTCGATAAAAGTGCACCATTGAGAATTGAGATACTACAAGTGGTCACTATCACTTTAAGTGCACCCACAATAAACTCATTCGCTTACATAATTTGGCTCTGTTAATGCATTTTCAGGCGGAATTGCATTACGATCTTGATTCGGAAGTGCTCACCGCGGTTGTTCAAAAAATTACAAATGATCGTAAAATATAGGTGGCTTAATTGATTGCATAACAGAAAAATACCATTAAACATCTACATAGTTCCACTCTTTGTGGTTAAAACTCTTTCATTGTTCGCTTTGTAGCAGCTGCCGTTTCAAATTGTTTAACATTTTTTATCAACCGCAAATGTTGAGTAGGAACGATTGAAAGTTATTGGAAAAATATTTGTTGTGTTTGGCCATGGCCGTGTAGACTTTGTGAGTATTTGGTAATAACAATTAAGACGGATTGTTTTGTAGTATTGAGAAATTCATATATTCTCGTGCAACAAAATTCCTGATGATAGCAATCATAACACCAATTCATTCTGTAAGGTACAAAGATGAAACTTTTGTAACCTTTCGCAGTAGAAGAGTCAGTTCGCCTAACGCCAGCAAAACATACATCGCTATCTCCATTGAACTTTTCATGCTTATGCTCAATCAAGTTTTGTGTTAGATGCCTTATAGTAAACTCTTAACTGTAACCAAGTTTAAGGTCTTTTTTTCTACCAAATTATTAGCTCTAACAGACGCGTTATTCCCTTTTAAAAGGGTTGAAAACACATTCGTCGAGTCAGTTTGTCGTGTTATTCGTGACTCCACACGACACCAAACAAATATTTTTGAAAAGGTTTTTTCCTGCTGACATACCATGGTTTTACAGCAACACAGTCAGTCAGACAAAGTCAAAATTCCATTATTATGTCTTAAATGAACATAAACATAAAGGTACAGGACGCAGAGGACAGGACAGGACATACAGAGATTGACTATTTGAATTTTAGTTGCTGTTGCTCATATGAATGCTGCTGCAGTAGTAAAGTTAAATATGAGATTTTTTAAATTACTGACGACTACCCGTCTTCGTATTTTTGATGATTTTACAACTTTCTCTCTTTGTTCTTTTTTGCGATGCATAATAATAGTCATTCTTAAAATAAAATGAATACGACCAATTTGCGGGTTTATTATACGATGGGTTTTCAAAAACACTTAAACTTTGCAGTCTACATACTTGTCACATAATCACAACAGCCATCATACCATTATATTATCAGGCTAACAAAATTTCCATTCAGGATGTACAAAGTTTCTCCATTACACAAATTGGCCACTGAAGTTTGTCGCATCGGAACAATTTTATTACTGAATACATACTATGATTCCCTTTTTCCTTTGACTCTAATTAGCATTGCGTTGTTCTACCTTGTAAATTTACTATTTTTTGTTTTCACCTACATATACGCTTAATTGATTATGATGGGTTTTCGCAATTTCCTTAACTGTAACGGAACATCACCTGTCAATTACTGACATGTTCATAATTCAAATGCCTCAGTTTTTGGCAGTCATCACTTCAGTTATTGTGACAAGATACTACTTACATTGCATATTACATGGCCCTGCTAACACACTATTCTGCTGTGTAGAAACAACACAGTTCGTTGTCGCATTACCATAAAAGGTTAAAGATGACAAGTCATATCACACGGGAGAGCTGTGTATAATGGCTTTATTCACAATGATTGCTTACACTTTTCCCGCCTAGGTAATTTTTACCGTACAAATGAATCCCTTAAAAGCCTCACGCTACAAAGTGCATTCCAGATTTGAGTAAAAAGTTATAAGAGACATGTCAAAGTTTCATCATCAAAAAGTCAGTCAACTTTCGTTGCATGCACCCGGTCAATCATAGTCACAACACTGAGGCAGTGGGCCACATGAGTGCACAAACCAACCAAAAACAATATGTCCTGCTCTTTTCCTTTTTTACCCATTTCCATTTTGTAGTTTGTACAGGTTATTTTTACTTTACAAAAATGCCTAATAATATAGCACCACTTCAGTCAGTAGTAGTAGTAGTAGTTTGTTAATGCTTATCGTGTTCACTCAGATTACAAATGTTTTTGGGGGCAGAAAAAGATAAGAAAGGAGAGAGGAAAAATGAAACTTGAATGACCACTGAAGATGATTATATGGGTAGGTACTTAATTTTTTCAAAAAAAAGAAAGAAAAAAGGAAGATGAGCAGCGCGGCAGTTGTAAAAGATGACGTGATCAAGACTTTCATTACTTTTAGGAAATTTGTGTTCATGCATGAAATGATGAAAAGATAGAATTTTATATGGTGAAATAGATATATTATAACGTGCGTATTCCTCTATTAAATATTACATTATGTCAAAACTAAAAAATACTTTGTGACTATTGTGACTACATAATAATATCTTCTAGGCATGCTCGTCTGATGCGAGCAGATTGCTGATTGACTCGAGGGGAAAGGATACACTTGTTATAAAGGTTAGTGTAAGGTTGTTGGTACGAAACGGGAAGAAGATTCACCGTGTTTATAGGATGCTCATCTCTGAACTTTTCGCCGTGTGCTTCTCTAATTTATGTCGTGTTTGCTGATTTTTTACAGCAAAAGTTGTTACATGTAGGATCTCTTTCCTGTGTAAAGTCATAATAGTAATCAGCCAACAGGATCAAGATTTAAGGAGATACAAAAAAGACACGCAAATATGCGTACAATTAATAAAACAATGCAATTTGTTTGCGTATTGATGCAATAAGCAAACATTTTTGCAGAGGGGAAATGGATAGGCACATATACATGTGGTGGTGGTTGGTGGTCATTGTTTGATAATAGCAGATCTTCTAATCAAGCAGAAAAATAGTGTGGTTAAGTAGAGAGGGATACCAAGACGTTGCACTTTGGGTTGTCATCATTATCGTCACCGCCATCGTCGTCGTGATGATAGTTAAAAGTGCAGTAAAGCACATGCAAAAAAACCGGTCTGGTCTACCGGTGATGGTGGTTGGTAGTGGTGGTGGTGCTTGATTATCTTTGAGATGCACTATGATGAACAGTGTAAGTGCGGATGAGAATCGCGAATTGCTGTTGAAATTTTGAATGCAGTAATACAATGCGATTGATACTGTTATAAAAGGTGATGCACAAAGGATTCGCGTTGGGTTGACGTTAGAGCGAAATGTCAAATAGTGAATGCATGGAGGAGGATGCTGGTGATGTTGTAACACGATAGTTAGGGATTATGGTATTTTCGAAAAAAAGAAATTTTGTGTATACTATACCGCATAACGCTCTCTGATAAACAAAGATGATAACCTTGATGATAACGGCGCTGAACAAAATCTGAAATAAGCAAGTATCATACTGTCATTCTTCAGTTGAAATTGCTAGTTTAACAACATCAAAGTCGCGGCGGCAAACAAGGGGAATATTTAGGGAAGCAAATAAAAAAACTGACCGGAAGTTGAAAGAGATTAAACCGTGAATCGGTAATCTCCGTGAACATTGAACATTAAAAGACGTGTAGTCGGTATCCGATAAAATGTCAAAGGTAACGACGTTAACAGGTATTGTGGTGGTGCTGTGTTTTGCCAACTTAGTGAGTTGTGAACCCCCTGTGCAAAATTCTGGAGGAGGATGGGGTCAACAAACGAATGGAGGTTATGCGTCAGGATTTTCTCATCAGCAGTCTGGCGCTTATAGTAGTGGGTACAGTGGCGGTTCTTCAGGAGGACACAACGGAGGACAAAACAATGGAGGTGGCTGGAACCAACAAGCACAAGCACAACCTCAACAAAATGGGGGAGGTGGTTGGGGGCAACAGCAACAGGCTCAAGTGCAGTCTAATGGAGGTTGGGGTCAGCAGTCTCAACAACAAGCTGAGGGATGGGATGGCGGAAATCAAAATCAAAAGGGGCAAGGGAATGGTGGCTGGACTCCTCAATTGAGTGTGGAGCTAGATACAGGAATGTTAAAACCAGAAAACCTGAACCCTGGTAAAATCTTCAAAAGCATCATCAGAATCCCAGGGAAAATCGTCAATTTCATCCGGGAATCGGGACTCTATTTACTTTTCATTCCCCTTATCATCATCCTACCCCTGATGCTGCTTGCCTTTAATGTTGGTAGAACCCTAGGTGGTTTTGGGTGGGGATGGGGAAGGTCTTTGTCATCCTCAGTAGAATCTGGAATCATTGGTTTCAAGAAGAGTCCAGTATGGAGAAAGATTGGGGAGACGTTGATGGATGAAAAAGTGTTTGAACGGATAATGAAAAGTATAGAAGAATTTAAAACGGACTGGTGAGTAACTTACAAAAGTTTAACTTTGGATATTATTATTAATATCAATAGGTTTCAGTATATTCACTTTGAATTTTGTATTTCCTTTCAGATTTGTGATTAGTAGACCCACATAGATGTGCCTTAATTTATCCCGAAATGATTCAATTGCTGCACGTACACAATACAAATTACGTATAGGTGGCTATTTATGCAACGCGATGCAACCCGTTAATTATTTTATTTTATTTGCGTGATTATAGATATTTATACTAATGACGTCTTTGTATTCATTTTGCTCATAGGAATAGATGAAGTATATATGAAGTGTTATAAACTACATATATAGAAATACATACAGGTGAAAAACATAAGAGTCATATTGCCCCATGTGCATATATCTTGCAAAAATCTGTAGTGTCTGTAGTTCCTCTTCAGTTTCACTTTCTTTCTGTTTAGACGTTCTTTCGACTATGAAATCGTCTCGGTTTATTTTTTTCTTGAAGGGTGTCAGTAAAACAGTGAACGCCATGATGGGTTTGACTAACGACCAAAACGCTTGCAACTAAGACTTTTACCTGATAATGTATTTGACAAAATCAATCTTTCTTCGTTAAAAATTGTGACAGCAGCAGCAGTTATTTTTAAAAAATTTAAAACACTTTTCCTTGACTGAAATGACTAGTTATGTGCCTACTGCCTACTTAGATTTTTTACCGTGCAAACGTCCTTCATGTTTCCTTTATTATACCAAAATTGCAGTGAAAAGATTACATTTTATGACGTTACGGAATCAAGAATTGTTTTAATGTGCATCTTTGTGTAAGCTTACCAAGTACAAGAGGAAAAATGCCTTCAGGACGTTGTCATTTTTAAGTGATTTTGATTTTTAGCTGCCTTATATGTACATAAGCCATTGGCACCGTTCACCCTCGCACTAAAAAGTGTATATTGTGGGCTGGCTGAAGCCCAAACAATCTAACTATTACAGACTGCAATTAGCAACAAAAAATCCACAATTCTACGATCATTCTGCATTTACTAAATTTTCCTAAAATTGTCTACACTCCACAACTTTTACTTTCTTCCTGTCGTATCGGTACGAGAAGCATAAATTATAGAAATTATAGAAGCGCATTTAACAGTAAAACCAAAAAGCAAGCGTATAAAAGATATTAAGCGTTTCGTAAGAAAACTGGTTTCTCCATTTACCTTGCAGTAATACAAAGTGCGTATATTATATATATTGCACGTAACAATATATATATATGCCCGTATATCTGAAATGTTATGGGTATGTTTTTATAAGCATCTGCTAACATTTAATTGTAAACTTTTTAAAACAACAGGATAAAATCGGATTTACTTTAGGGGTTTAAAACTCTTAGCTCTTACCATGTCATTGTATCCTGATAAGGACAGCTTTATTTAGAAATTTTGCTGTCGCTGTACGAACGGTTAGATTTTGCGTTATCGTCGTGAGGCGCTATATCCGCAGTCAATTGAAAACATGGACACATGCCCACATGTAGTCATTAAGTTAGAGATATGTACTAAGGATTTTGTGCATACGTCTGAATGGGTAAAAATATGCTAAAAATTTATTTAGAAAGGCTAATAAATAATCATCACAAATTAAGCCAAACTGTCATCTTAATATGATTTGTGCTCAGCACGCATGCAGTGTCATTTCATTAAGCTGCAAAATACAGTCATTAATGTGCGTGTGAAGATGAATACATAACGATGACCCCTGAACTCCACCGACTCTGACCACTGACATTTGCCTGTTTGCCAAACCGACGACGCAAATTCTACACGATTTTAGGTGCAGCGTAATTTTCACTTTTGCATTAATTACTTGAAATTTAGAAAACACAAAAAAATGACAAGAATATTTAATTCCTTCCGACAAGTTTCTTTATGTTGCTGTAAAGGCTATAGATCTGACAGTGTTTAAGATTATATGACTAACGACAAATTTTATGACATTTTCCGTCTTGGCAGTTCTTTCAACACTTGAGTTTAGTTGAAATATTAAGAAAATTTCATTTCTTTCTTTGTTACTGTAATTTATTATAGGTGTAAATTTGTTATTTTGGTAATTTTGTCATTACATGTACAGTTTTATTTTCTAATTTTGAAATTGCTGATGTATGATTGTCAAACTTCTTGTTGGTTAGCACTACCAGTATACTTTATGTGTTTACGCATAATTATCTGGCCTCAGTGACTGCGTCACACAGTCAGAGTATTTTTTGTTAAATAAAGATATGGGAAATCGTTGCGACTTTATTATGTTGAACATTTCATTCATTAATACACCGATGAAAATGTAAACATAGCCTGACCTCACCTTGGGTTATTACGGTAAAGATTTATTTATTACTTGCAAATTTGTTCATTCACGCACGTTCTTCTACCTTTCTAGTAAGATAAGATTAGATCAATTTTAAAAAGTTCACTTGTGGAATTCTACTTTCTTTTTCTTCAACTCTTTCATCGTGGTGTGGCTATGATTGTGTGCTCGCGTTACGGACACCGACAACTGTTGAGCTTTACTTAAATGCTCCTCCATTGACAAACGATGATGATCCACTACTACTACTGGTACTTCAGATCTTTCAGGAATTGTTGGTAAATTATTTTCGTTTGATAGTATTGACGTTCTATGTTGATCGGTCTGAATAAAGCTTGTGTGACGGGTAACAACTGCATCGTGGTTATGTATGAAACGACTACGCCTGTGATGATGTTTTATCGGTTTTTTACCTACTGGAAGTGTGTATGACCGAAACTTTTCAGTGACCAACGATAGAAACGCTGCACAACAACGCACTGGGGGTAAGCAAGGTCCTACCGCTTCGAGTAAGCTGCATGTGACAACGGTTTAAACAAAAATTAACAAATTATTTTTTACATTGTCACAAATTAATTTTCTTACAGGGGATCTTTCTTGACAGCCTTTTTAAAATCAGTCAAGGATATTTGACCATCTATAAATTACAAACAAAATGGCTACAAATGTCGTTTACATCAATGCTCTTTTCTTGTTTTACTCAAAGCTTTTTCCTGTCATGTGACACCTAAACCTACCTTTATCCACGTCCAGTTTTCGCATTGCAATTTCTACGCAATTAAACATTAAAGATAATTATCATTTTTGCATATACGAATTAACTCGGTGAAGCAAACGTAATACCTATTATATCCAACTCGCCACTCTCTGTCTCGTCTGCAGAAATACCAAAACCAGGAACAATACACCCCTAAAAATAATATTAAAATATTCATTATTTATGCAGGAAATTTGTAGGTGTTGCGTGAAGTGATGGTAGTCAGTCATTGTTGGTTGTATTGCAATTGTTAGGCTGGGCCCCTTTTCTACCTTTAAGCAATGTGCCAGCTCATCCCTTGCCAGGCCACCGTCACCGTTGATATCATATCTATAAAAGATAAAAGTGGTAGCAATAGAATGAGTAAAAAGTGACATAAAATGTAAAGAATTTAGCTTTCACACGCGTACATGAAGTAACACCAGTCGGTGAGCTCATCTAAAGTTCCTCTTAGCATGGCGGACAAGCCCCTTACAAATTCAACATCGTCTACCTTTCAAATGTAATTAGCACCTTTGAAATTTTAGCATAACTTTAATAATAGTTTTAATTTTCAAGAATACTAGTAGTACATAGTTATTGCCATCTCTATCAAAAGCTTTGAACGCTAAGTCCAACATGACATCGTCAGTGATGTCAAACATGGCATTGAGTACTTCCCGCATTCGCAATCGGTTAAGAGGTCCTATTGATTCGAGACGCGTGTGCAAGTATATCAAAACTTTACACTGGCTTTGCAAAAACACGAGAGCGAAATTAAACAAAAGTTGTTTGATTGATTTAAATCATATTTACATTTTTGATTATCCACGTTATCAGTCAAATGACCGTTATTAAGATAAACGTGTTGTGTAAGAGTACTTCGTCGAGGGTGAAATGCGTTATTTTGGCCAATTGTTCCGCCAGAGCAGCAATACGGTAGGGCGATACTGTTCCGCGGTGAGGAGTATTCCAGTTAAGCATGCTTTTGAGTCTTTGCTTTTATCAAATCGTTATATAAAGCTTGTATTTGAAAACGTTGCCACTTGAGAGAGTAAAGTTGATGAATTGGTTTGTAAGATCTTCTATGTTACGGAAGATGGGAGTTGTCTTTGTCTACTACTGGTAAATATCTATCCTCTAAAACATACATAGGTAGGTATATCTAATTCAGCACTCGTATGAATAGTAGTGGCCAGGATTCGTTGAATGTTTTATAAATGTTAATGGAGCAAAATGAACAAAGCGAATTAAAATTACATGTGAACATGACTACGTGAACGCCAAAAATTGTGCTTCTGATTCAAGTACCACTGAACGTGGATGACATTGGCACTAATGAATTCTTGATCCCGATTTTAGTGTTGAATCCAAATGAAATCTAATTTAACCTTTGCCTGAAAAATCATAAGAATTTAAGAAAATAATAAAATGATCTCATTCCATCTCCTATATTCCTAATGCCAATTACACTAACCGAGCACGAAACTATATATATTTAGATTATGGTTGGTAGACATGTCCATCCATGTAGCCAACTAACCTCGAATAATTGAAAACTCTGTGTTTGTTCAGCATGTTTCGTTCCTAGTACTTTTGTGGCTAGATTACATTTGACATAAAAAAAGTATTTTAAAGATTTATAAACCAAACTAGTTAATGAGTCAATTCTTTTTCTGTTTGTGATTAGTTAAAGACAGTGGATGTTACAGTTATTCAAATAGACATTTTGTCTATTTTATACCATTCAAATTATAACAAGTTTTAAAAATTCTGACGTTTTAGTGGAATTTTCACTTTATGCCATTTAAGAGCATCTTGAACATGTACCTACATTTTTCCATTACATACATATAGGTCTACAGAAATATCAAACATACCTCTATCTATGGATATAAGTATTATTAGTAGGTATTATTACACATCTCACATACACATGAGTACACCACTCATCAAAACCGGAATACTTCAGTTCCCTTTTTACTCCATCTAGATAAACCTAAACCTTTTAAAAAGCAACTCCGTATTTTAGGAAAGGCTACACACATATTCCGAAAATTATTGTAATCTTCCTTCCTTAAAGTGAATGAACCTATCTGTAATAATCGAACGCTCGAGGCAGCCCAACAAAGGTTTTCATTTTTTGGTCGAGTAGACAAAAAATCCACTGCACGGTATCTAGTGAACTAATGCAAAGAATCGCCCTAGCGTGACACCGCTTTTCGTTTAAGATCGACACGCTTAAATTTTCATAATTCACAGAGGAAAGAACTATTATTTAATTTTCATAAAAACGTTCATTGAAACATAATTGGCTTGTGTTTGGTTACAAAATGGTTAATCATTTTCAGGTCATCAAATTGTTATTTTTTGCTGGCGGCTGCAAGCTGTCTGGCCGCGTAATAGTTTTCTTTAAGAAGACCACCAGGGTTCCATTTTCATCCAGCTTCAGTCGCACATTACCAACATGATATTAATATGCAACGAAATATACACAAACTGCTGAACAATCTGGCAAGAGAGAGAAAGTATTTCGATTAATCCGTGTCGGATATATGTTTTTAATCAATTGGTACTATGTTTAGTTATTAGTATCCGAAGTGATGCTCCTCATTAAACTTCAGACTCGTATATACAAACTTGCAAATGCACCGAGTTCATGTTGATTTTTGTACTTTGTTATATAGTGTGCCATTCATCAAAACCTTTGGACATGCTATATTCTCACCAGCTAGCTTACAGACCTGGACCACCACGATGGTGTCATAAAAAATCTTTTAAATCTTTTCACCATCACTTTGTGTACATTCAGAATAATAAGGAAATGCATTTCTGTATATGAGAGAAAACAGAGAACACTTTATTATTGTTAGTTTGGGAGAGGATGTAACTTTGAAATATATCAGTATAGTTGATAGTAAACATTACTACCTCATAAAATAAAATATTTTCCCAGTCTTTACCCTACATGTATTGATTAGTCTGTTTTCATATAATACTCTCGATGATTTTGTTTCTTATGGATGCTCCCATTATACGTACAACTGCAAGTAGGAAAGGCGGATTTTATATGCATCCACACAGTTGGTGGTAATTTATATAGGTGCAGTAAATTTGCATTCCCAATAGTAGTGATTATAATTCGTTACTTTCTTTTTCTTTGTTACACATAGCCAGCTTAAAATATCTCAAATATGCAATCTTTTATATGGTACCTATTTACTCTCTTTGAGTTTGATTTAGTCTTCGCGAGCAGGTACTGTATTTTTAGTTATGAATTTTTGTTTGAAGTAATTTGAAAATTGAAAGTAACAAATCAGACAAAAATGTAAATATTTTATAGCATGATGTCATCCATGTTTCCTAAACCTGAATAACAATGACCTAATTAAATCCTTTAAATTGTAAAGTAGATTGATACACGTAAGCATATATACAATGGAGAAGTCAGTAGAGAGTAATTGTAATAATGCAAAAAATACAGCATTTTCTTTCATTGACAGTTACATTTGATATATATTATTCTTAGCTGTTGAGGCTGTGATGAATGAGAACGCAATAATGTAAAACACTGTGGATAAAATTAAGGAGGAACATATAACTACGGGAAATTACAATATTTCAAAACCATATGTGGCTTGGTTTCTTGCTTGTTACTTCCCTTTATTTCACAGGCTTTCATCATTTATGGAAATAGGTACATTAAACTAAAATAAAAACGGGCGTTGATACATTATTAAACCGGGGAACGTGAAACATGTCGAACATACTCAAATGTTCAAAATGCATTTCCCAACAAATAACGATTACATTTACTAATAGGAATTTAATATTTGGCAGTAAGATAACATTTCCCCTTTTTATGATGACCGCGGAATACACGTTCTGAAACTCGTGTTTGCGTGCATTTTACCGTTTCAAACATTGTATGATTGTAACTCTGCTTCACATTGCATGACACAAAAGAATTGTACGGGTGTGTATGAGATTGATTTGATGGAAAACCGGAAACTAAATTTGAAGTGCAAGTACTCTCTAATGAATGTGTGTACCTGGCAAGCGACTACTTTCTTGATACGTATATATAAAATGTGGAGTCGAATCCATGCATTAAAAATGTCTTAAATGCAGTTTTGCAAATAATTGAGCAAATATATTTATTCAAGCATTATTAGCTGAGCAAAAATATGAGCAAATAATATAGATTTATAGTGTTGTATAAGTTGTTAGGAGAAGTAATGAGACCCATTTCTTGTTAAATACACGTAAGCGCTGGCAAAGTAAAGTATTATATATATTACATTGATAAAGGTAAATTCAAATCAGGTTCAAATTCCACCGCAATTATTTTTAGTCCTTGCGTTCGCAAATCTGTAGTGGAATAAAATCAATCATTGTAAAACCTGGTGGACTGACTTGAAATCTTTACGTCACGGTTTGATTTTAACTCACCTTGTTTTCGTCATCGTCAACGCACTTCTCAAAATCGTAATAGTCCTTGCACTCGTTATCCATAGTCAACTGCTTATCTGTGTTATTGTAATTTTAAAAAAAGATTTCGTTTATACCGGAATATAGCACTACATTAGCCTATTGGGCATTAAAGTCCGTATGCAAGTATTAGTAAATGTTACTTTGAATTGGCTCGGCACATTTCTTCAAGGATTCCTTCAGTTTGTCGTGAACTTCTGGGGGAAACTCATCAATAAACTTTTCGCAGGCAACCATATCAATTTTCCCATCATTGAACTGCAAAATTTTACATGAAATTTGAAACAACTTCATCCGATTCCTGTTACACCAAAACAATTTTGTAACGTGTGATGTCACTCACCATTTTCTTGTGATTCATGAAACATGGCTCCATGCACTACAAAACCGTTACATGCACAAATGAATGGGCGTAAAAGTATCTAGTAAGAATGCAGTAAATTTTACAATAATTTCCGTCTAACCTTATGTTCCTTTGCCTTCGCAATCCTTGCCCTGATTGAGTCAGGAGTTTCGGTGATACCTTTGCACAAAATTTAGTTAATACCCTTTCATTATATAAATTTATGTATTAAAAAGTTGTTTACGAATAACGACTACTAAATATCCAAAATCAAAATTACCCTCTCCCAATGATGGGGGTGGCGCATATTCCTTGATGCATTCACCGAGAGCGATGTACTCAATTTCTGTGAAATTGACAGGCTTTCCTAAGCACAAATCGTGATGGCTTTCTGCCTTATTACCGGTTATCTGTAGAACACTCCAAAATAAAACGGATTATAGCAACACATTTTATATAACCGAGAAAGCAATATTATTCTGTGGCGTTTCGTAATTGTAGACTTAAAAATATTTTATAAATCACCCAGAAAGACGCCAAAATGGCGACAGAGGAAACTAGAAATACACAACGACCCATGTTGATTTCCTTTGGTATCCGAAAAAACTGAATGTTTAGCTGAATCACTCGAATGATCCACTTATGCTGACATCCGAGGGAATGTACCTGTTTCAAAAATATTGAACTCTTTAAATAAGGATAGACTCAACGATCATTCAAATATGTTTTAAAGTCATGATCAAAATCGTGCTCTTTTATCAATTGATTGTTATCAGAAAAATTGTGTTTTTCTTCCTTTTTCCTGCCATTATTACCGTTTGCTTAAAATATTATTATTAGCAGTGACGAATGTTGCAGATTTCCCTTTTGTCGATTCCGCATCAACCGTTTAGCATGAGAAAATGACATGCTCTGCGCCAAGTATTCATGCTTTCATTTTTTTACTTTTTAGTTTGTATCTTGTACAATGCATATTTACAAACTTATATACATGTACATACTAATTTTACTCGATCGATATCACGCCACGGCATTAGCCATTATACATTATTATTCATAATAGTTTTTAGGTACAGAGCTATTACTTTTTAGTTTGTATCATCCAGAGAAATGATGTATATTCACCTTAAACAGAGCTAGAACATTTTAAATTTTAATAATTTATCAGCGAGGAAATTCTAACTACCCGACTATAGTTATTTATTTTTCTTTCTTGTCGCTTTTTACGTGTCTCTTCTTGTAAGTGTTACGTGCTTAATACTTACCTATGTAAAATATCGATAATTAATAAATCGATTAGTAGCTGACACTCATAGTAGCATGATAGACGTATATTACATGGTAAAATGAAAATAACACATACACATGTAAAATAGAGCCATGGGTATTCATCATCATCATTAGGCAAATTCGTTCTGTAAACAGCCAAAACTACGTAAACTTTTGCTTAAACCATGTTACATACTGTATATTGATACAAACTGTGCAAAATCGTGAAGTTCTAAGTACTAGAACAAATATTTTTGTCTGAAATTTTTTAAAATATCAACAACTTTTTATGACACAGCAAACGATGTTAACATGGTTTAGGAGGACATCAAAGTTTACATTTCTCCGTTTATGAGACCCCGAGAGTCCGGCCCTTAATAGAAGATACGGTTGAGGCGGATAAAGTACAAAAACATGTAAAAGTGGTGAGCTCTGCGCTATAAAAAAGCATACGTCTTGCAAGATGAAACAAATACATCATTAAATTTTTTGAACATGTACTTCATTACATCATGCTTTATCCTGTTGCATCCTCTTTTGTTTTTCTAAAATTTGCTCTCTCCTTGTAATACAACCACAGCGCTACAGCTACAATAGCACAACTGGTCCAATGGTGCAAAGTACGCCAATAGGTAGGTACTGCAGGAACAAAGCTTCTTTTTTACTCCTCTCTACGATCGACTTGTCCCAGAGAGAAGTTTGTTGGAAAACCCATGCAAGCTTATCTATACACTTTTCCTTTAAAAATTAGTCGGATGAGTAGGCAGTAAAGTAAGAAAGTACAATACGCTTCCTATTACTGGTAATGACTGGCAATACCAATGAAAAGTACAAGTACACATATATACGAGTATCAAACATATCCCCTGCTTAACAGTGAGCCCGATTGTAAAAAAGCAGCACTTTTCTATCTCAACAAATTCAACTAATAATGCCTCCATTACTTTTAATGCATTACAATGCGTAGCTCCTATCTTGACGCTCTCTCTCTCTCACTTTCGAGAAAGAAGTCATACATATTTTGTATTCCTAAGATGAAGCCTTTTCTTGAAAGGAAGCAAAGCACCCGAACTTTGAGCGGATGATGATGATGATGACGATGCCAGCATTATTATTACATAACGAAACTTACTCATACCCCATCACATCTTCTCGGCCACTGGAGCTGTATGGGAACGCTGACTTTCTGACTGACGGAAAAAAGGAACCAGGCATATCCCATCTTCCATCACAACACAGAACATAATCATATACCATTTTCCCGTAGACCAGCAAAAGAAGAGAATAAGCCATGCTCTTTTTCTTCTTGAGACTCATTTATTAGGCAGCACAACGCGTGAGGTTCACTGTCATTCATTAGACAACAACGGTCCAAAATAAAAAGGAGCAGACAAGACTTTACTAAAACCGTCTCGACTTGCCTCAACATTTTACTTGTTTACGTGCAATTATTGCAGACGTTCCACGCAAACATAAACAGCGTCTCTATTCGCATCTGAAAATGACAAAAGTACGGCGAGAGCTTTATTTATAAACTTTAAATGCGGCGGACGTCTATTTGTGGATTTTAAGAAGAAAGAAAACGTAGACAGAAGATAATTCCAAATTGGTTTTTGGATGCAAAGACAGAAAATACTTAGGACCGTTTTATGTTCTTTTCAAATATCGTCACATCACGTCGTTTACATCGTTTAAGACAAATCCTGGTGGTTGTGGTCGTGGTTGCTGCAAAATATCGTCCGTTCTGTTTAATTTCTTGTCACACATTCACCGTCTTGCGGCACTGTTTTCACTCTTCAAAAGTAATGAACACATTTCGCCCTTTGTAGTGACCTTTCCATTTTTATGCGACTACGTGTTTGCTTAGAGGTCGGCGTGGGTTTACCTAAGCATTCATTCGAGTGAAAAAATCAGAAAAAATAGCATCATTCAAGCACGAGGAAAATCCTCATTTCGCCCCAAAACAGAGAAAGAGTGCTTTAGAAGATCTAAGTGGTCCTTGCTTTTTATATAAATCATTCCGAACTGAAATATTACACACAATTTAGTGAATTTAACGTGTTTCAAAACCGTGGAAGACATAGTGCACCGGTGCTTTTTTGTAGGATCTATTGATTCTTGAATTATGTGGAATATTGCAGGACAGCTATAATAAAATGTGGCTACTTTCACACCTGTAGGGCCAGCATACATCAAACTGATACACCAAACTAGGTAAGTGGGGTTTACAGAATTTTTTTCTCTTATACACTCATCTCTCCCTGCGTATGATGTTATTAGGTATATACTTACATTTACATTTATTTAGATTCATTTGCCTAATGCGTAATAGTTTTATAAGCTAAAAGATGCTGAAAAGTTGGGCTTTCATCTATTTTATAATTTTATCATGTATCATTGTGGGCTAACGTATAGAATTTGGATGCCTGCTACATATAAGAGTACACTTTCAACTTATATTGTATTGTATGCCTTCCTATATACCACATAAAACATTTTGTGTTTATAGCTCTACTAATGCACAATGAAGAATGCATTTTTAAATGCATAACAAACCACCTCAGCATTTTATAATGGAATGGTGATGATGCAACAAAAATAAGAATGCACTTTAATTGCATACTTGTCATCTCATCATCATCGTCTTATTATTTTATCCAAGCGAGCAGCATCGAATATTGCGCTGCGTCCCAATAATCACGGAACAATTGTTTCCTAACTTCTTTTTTCAAAATAACTTGGTCATGGTTCTCAGCTGGAGAGAGAGTATCAAATTACAAAACAATTTTCAATCAAAATCTTCACGCTTAATACGCCTCATTAGAACGTGAAAGGTAAATAGTTTTTCGAGGGATTGGTTTACCTTTGATGATGCACAAAGAACCAAAGAACCTGCCAGCAGCCAGCAAAATACACGCATGCATTGCACGTCATTGTCCTCAACGCACGGCACAAGACATGACGCTTGTCTTTACAGGCTTTGTGGAGCCATGCATACATACCGGCGATAAACTTATTTTGGAGACGTTCGCATTTTCATCACAATGTTTATCGTATATAGGTATCTATACGCTCGTAAAAGAAAAGTGCTGATCGTGTTTTTCGTCACCTGATTTTCTTATCGACTTTTCGTTAAAGACATTTTCTCGGATAATAAAAGACGGAAAAAAGCATGCTAGTGCCAATCCTACATTAGAATGATCCAACGTTTTATTCAGCTGTGTTCTGTACAAAATTATTTCCAAATCGATAAAAATCCTAGTAATTTCGGCGAGAGTATTGCATATTGCATATCAGATTAATTCCCTAATTCCCGAACGATGTTTATCCATCTACTTTATTCCTTTATAGCTATTATATTTTCGCAGTAGCCTGCATGCATTTTGCAAATCGTTTATCACATTTGAAATCACGCATGCAAAAGCAAAATCACGTTTCAGCATCCACACTTTTTCGTGCTAATTATGTAGTTGCGTGTGGAGCGGTGAATATTAATTACTTTTGTAGGTTTCACTTACGCTATCATCAGTTAGCTGGAAGCCTCACACCGTCACATATATACGGCCTTTATAAAACGTTAGGCAGACAGGCGAGATTAACTGCAGCTAAATCTTTCCATATCTAAAGCTTCCACAAACAAAACGGTGTACGTGCCGATGTCCCTACGCGTTTGTCGTACGGAATAATAATTGATAATATACCGAATGCATTGACAAAATTCCCGTCGCGTGTATAGGTAATATTTCACCGTGTTTGAAATAAACAGGTAAATGTTTTGTTATGCAAAAGTTATTTATGTGTACAATTCTGGATGCACACACGCTCATAACTCACATTTTCTCGATTTTTCATCACAACGCAAAAGACCTGAGTAATTCCTGGCGATACATTGCTAAAAGTCAAAGCTGAAAACGCATATATCAAGAGTAAGAGGTAATACCAGGGAAAGCTATAAACAGGAAGCTACGACAAGACCCAACAGCAAGCAAGCAAGCAAAAAAGGTTTCATCGCATTACCGTCGTCCGTAATCATCATCACATCAGTGAGTAATTCACAACAACTTTCATTGTTCATTTTGTTCGTGCCACGCCACCATATCATCATGACAGGATGATGGTCCCAGGTTAAACGGCAGTGCCAGAGTAAAGTAAGTAGTTGAGCGTGGCATGATTTGCATGCAAGAGTAAATTGAGATTTCAAAAAATGCAGGCACCATACCATCATCATCCTCACAAGCTCTACCTACACTCTATTAGTACATATTTGTACTGATACATTCATTAAGTACTCTATACCCCTGTACTCTGTACAGATTTGGCAAGCGTTCATGCAAACTGTCCATTTCATTTTACAAATTGTAAAAAATTGGCATAATAGCTCGATGATAATGAAAGAATCAAACAGCATTTATTCATTAATTTCGTCGGCAGACAACAATGAACGCGGTCATGCAGAAGCAACATCAGCAACACCATCCTATTCTATTTCGGGCTCCATATTTTATCTCGCCCACAAGATGCATGGCAATAACATGTAGAATACATACTACACAGTGCACACACATTAAACTTTCCTCGCTAATTCGATTTTGAGTGCTTTTTATAGCACACAAGGAACATCAAACACACTCACATTTGACACTGCACTGAAACTCGTTCCACTTGTTTGTATCGCATCCATTTGCATATATTGTTCCTTCGCAGGCGATTGAAATTTTATAGAAGATCCAATTACTTGAGCAAACTTACGTTAAGAACATCATACACTTAAATGGCTCTTGCAGTTGTTGTGCGGTGGCCATGCATCACTTTCATAACCGTCGCCAACAACATTGCTATTTTTACATAATACTTAAGCCATTCCTGACTGCATTGCAGTTTATTCTGACGAGTAACAAATTCTGGCACCAAAAAAGTAAATACTATAAAACAGTAACAGAATTAAACAGCCTTTTTTATTATTATTATTATCCTTTTGGCATTATATCATAAATTTTCTCGCGACATGTAAATCCAGACTACTCTTTTTGTTCATCTTGCATGCACCCAGCATGCTCAAGAAAGTGAGTACTGAAAATGTGATAACCAGAAACATTTTTAGGTAAGCATGTATATGGAAAGACCCATCACCGAAGCCGTTCATTCCCTGGACCTCATTTTTTTCTGGTGAAGCTCATCCGAGCAAGTGTTTTTACTAGTAAAGTGCACCTAGATAGGTGCGGTATACACACAATAGCTTTCACATGATAAGTTGCATCTGTCCTGCGTAAAAAATGAAATATTCCTTCTTTCACACTCCCTCATAAAATGGTTATTTGATAATGCACCTGAAATTTAAAAAGGTGTTGTGCGTATGTATGTATTTCGTTGTACCCATTTCATTCCATGTGGCTGGAAAATAATATTAATGATTCATAATGCACTTTTGTGCATATTTTTTTAAACCAGTAATATAATCACGGTATTGTTACTTTCATCAGTTTCATCATCATAATAATGCAGAACCATGATACGTACGTTTACAAAGTAGGGGTATTAATCGTATATATCTCTGTTATCATCGTTATGATGGTCATCCATTTTTGTGTGTGTAGGTAGGCATTAAAGACATGCAGTTTTTTTCTTTCCCGTCTTGATTTTTTCACAATGGAAAATTAAACTCACCTGGTGAACGTGATGCGTTTGCTGCTGCTGTTGGAGCGAGTGAAATATTCGTTTTTTTTCTCTTGGCGCATGTGTATGTGGGTGAGCCCAGGTGTGGGGGACTTTCCATATTAAAAGCGCTATCCTCTTGGCAGGAGCTATTCTCTAATATGCTCTTCAAATATAATAATAATATTTTTAAAACCTTTTGAACACCATTACACTATTTAACTATAAAAAGAAGGGAAATTAAGTATAAAACCTTTTAAAGCTTTACAGCATATAATAGAGGTTGGTTGTTGGACCAAAGGAAGAAAATCATCTCCAATCCCCCTCTCTCTCCATTCACAATTCTTACTTCACAACCGTACCAGCCAGCAACGTCAGTTTGGTACGATGTACAGTTCTCCGTAATCAGAAGCGTAATCATCATTATTCTTAAAATGACTGTAATCATGTGAGGCATGTGGAGCTCGTTGACAATAATGCGTACAAATAAATCTTCCGAGTACACGCTAAGTACCCTTATTACGGAGATGAGAACAAAACAACAACCACCTCACCGAGAGCAGAGGACAAAAATTATGAACATGATGATGAGTCTGGAAAATGCATGCCAAGTTTAAAATGTATGAGCCATGAAATAACGGAGTAGCACAAGTAGTTTGTCCCCTACACCACTACCACGTCCTCTCTTCCATCACTGCGTCCATTTATTCCCTCGTAAAAGCAAGATGTTCTGATAATCCTTAATACCCCTTAATTTCCATCTAACAAGTTTACATGTACAATTTTCTACAGGTACAAGCTGCATACAAGGCAATAACAATGAAACATGACAAAAGTTCATCGCAACATTGCACTACTATCACTTAACTTTATATTATTACTTAAACTGGTTAATTTAAAGGTTTCAAGGCAGCTGTACAGGTGCCCACATGGCATATAGACCTATACGGTTAAAATGTAAATGAAAACGCCAAATTCAGAAAAAAATATGTAATTTATTCTTTCTGAGAAAAATTTTCTTCGTGTTTTTACAGACCAAATGCCGCGGCACTGTTAGCACTCTCGAAAAATAATTTTCGTGTAAGCAACGGCACTACTAGCGTAGAAATACGCCATGTATATTTAGATTCAATGATGAAAAAATATTCCAGGGAATAATTGATTCTGTAAATAAAAAATGATGAATTGTATAATTGGTGTGTACCTATTCAAATGATCCAGATACGTTAACACTCTTCAGAAGAGTCTCTTCTTGCATACTTTTATACACACAGGGTGCAAGTGTGAGCAATGATGGCTTACAAGTTCATAGTAGAGCAAACCAATGCTGTTCCGGTAAATAAAAAAAGTTTGGCTCAAAGCCTTCCAACTTACCATATCCGCTTGCTCTACACAACTCTGGCATGTCGTCTCTGAGAAGATTTCCTTTTTTATCTCTCCTTTTGAAAATGTACTAATAAGTGGTGAGAATAACAAGGTGATAAAACCACTTTAAAAGCAGGTAGCTTTTAAGCTCTTGGGTACCTTTTTTCTATTTGAATTGAACAGATACATACGGGATAACAATAACGAGAGGGAAGGGTTATGTACTCATCTTGCAAGAATTTTCATCCTTTGTACACGAAAAATTGTTATAATACACCCTTAAAACACGGATTAGAAAAGTGACGAAGAAATTCAGAATCAACAATGGATCTTAAAGTTTCTCACTGACCGATATACACAAAACTAGGAATTCTCAACAGGCCTGTGCTATTGTATAAGTCCATCAATTTTGAGCCATGGCTCTCATTTAAAAAATTGATATTGAAAGGGCACGTTCACATGCTACGGTGATTCTCTATAACTTCCCGAAAACAGAATTTCAAAATTCCTATCGTTCTCTAGATATCGCGCGGACCGACAGACAGACTGACATACGGACAACGTTAAATCAATAAGTGACTTAATCACTTAATAATGGTCCCTTTTGATTCATCGCTCATCCAAAGCGGTGGTGTGGTGGAGTGGAAGATGTGCATGTGGGATGAAGCTTGTATATAACAACTTGTCCCCACCACCACTTAAGGAGATATCTGTTACACTGTTGTTGACTGTATTGGTTGCTTCCAGGGCTCCCTCGGAGGGCTCACGAAAAAGCGACAAGCTATTTTTCTTCGTAATACGTTACCGCCTTATATGTGTACTACTTCTTTATGCTCATCTCAATGGTGGTGTTTAATGGTAGGGCTTGAAAACAGTTTTTTATTGGATCTTATGCAGTGAGCTAGCTGTAAATAGAAAGACAAGGACACGATGAACTTGTTATGGATTTGATGTATGTATGTGAGAATTAATGCACCATGAGTTTATAATAAACAAAAAATCTACCTGGTACATTATGTAAGGAGTTACACGCTCTCACTTGTAAAGCTTCGTGGTATGCACAGAAAAAAAGAATTTTTTCTCTTCTTTTATCTGGTGAAATGCAAGCATTCCTAAATATAAATCGTGGCACTGACTTCTTCAAAACGGAGACTAATCTATAAAACCACTCACGTCCACATTTTCATTAAAATAAGAAAGGATGACGCTTTTTTAAAGTGCGCGGCTTAAAAAGTAACTGTTTTTGAAAGATATAAATCACCGTGCGAGCGAGGAAGTCAATAGGTCAAGTTCAGAAATTGAGAATGTGGCTATCTCAACGTGAATCGAATTTTCTTGTGATGGCCACTCACTCTCCAAGCCAGCTTTAAGCAATGTATAGCATTATCAACGCCTTTGCCGCTTTTACAACTGGCTTTCTTGTTTTGTCAAATGAATGTAAACTTTTAGTGATTTTTTCAAATAGATCATTGCATTGCTCTAATCACGCTCGTGGACGCATGTTTATGTTTGGACAAAAGAAAAAAATATGCGTAATATTTGGGTTTAAAATGTCATTGTTCGCATCAACTAACTTTAGAACTATACTGCAAGCGCAATACATAATATATGTTAGGTAGGAAGTATATATATGGTACAACCATATGGGGTAGGTTACAACTTAGCTGGGAGAAAAATGTAAATTTTCACCTGTGAACTGGTACAATACGTAGTTAGAACTCAACTATTGTGATCAATAAGCTGGAAATAAATTTCTTATGCCGTATATTTTATACTAAAGTGAGACCGTATGTAACTATCATAACAAGAAACGAGGAGTTTCATCGTGTTCCTGCCGATAGCCTCCTGTCACATTTATTTAAAAATTCCATAAGCATCCCAACAAAAGCGATGGTTATTGATGTCTTCTTGACGTGACTCAATACCATTTTTTTGCATTGAGTTCTTCGTAGAGAAGAATGAAAAGAGATGCAGAATGCACAGCAATCCAATAAATTGACTGGAAAGTGTTCTTTATCTTCGATCCTGGACAATGCTGGTGCAGGTCGTTTTCTTGCTGCTCAACGAATGAAACAAACAGCAGCGCGTTGGTAATTCAATGGTCTTGTCTCGTCCTTGACATTGATATTCTAAGTTGGTCAGCCTGTCAAACTGACAAATTTTATGATCACTTGAATTCAAATGTGCACTTGTTGTAGTGGTGCTCAAGGATTATGGTAATGGGCGTATTGTACAGTACACGCACGGCCAGATTGCTTATTGTGTTCAAGACAAACTTGCATTGCATAACAGAAAATGCAAGAGCAGCATTGGCAGCGTACGTACGTAGACATGAAGAAAATGTTACGCAAATATACAACGTGTTGTATGCATTCAACAATAGAGACAGTTTTACTCATTCAATAAAAGAGAATACTTCATTTCACCATATCGTGTAACGCTTTTATCATCTTTGACATGCCGTATTGTGGCTAAATAAAAAAGAGACAAGAGATGCACATAAAATATAGAGATGTTGCATAATATCCGATCAGTCGGCACTGATTATGATTTCCCTGCTGTGGCAACTCAAATAACATAGCGAAATCTCAAACAGAGCTGTCCAAGTGAAGAAAACAGACTTTCAACAAAGTGATATCGATATGCGCGTACTAAGCTTGCAATAAATATTTAAAAACATATTTTGTATGTTCGTTCTAAAGAGCTCATGTT
>JAHZNE010006022.1:0-15783 GCA_027744055.1 Callyntrura sp. NNG-2020
TAAAGTAGTTAAACGGTTTTGTGAAAGAGCATGAAATGAGGGGGTTTGGGTTGAGGGGTTCCACAAAGTCGGTTTGCCCGACCAGGAAATCTGTGCGATTTGGTGTTCGTAACTGAATATAAAACACTGTAATTTAAACTTTTATTTTAATGTGTATGGTATCTAATTTATTTGTGTAAGTTGATTAATTAGCATCTCATAGTTACAGTTTCAACTACAACATTGTGAAACTGTTTTCATCTAAATAGTTTGTGACATCATAGTCATTAGTAAGTTGATAAAAAATCATAATTTGTAAATGTTCTGAAATGTTCAATGAGATCAAAGGTCTTTTTGTCGTGAAGAAAAGAAAATCGTGATTTCCCTGTGATTTTTTGTAGATAATAAGTTGTTACACTCATTGTTATGTATCTATTACATATATGTCTATAATTGTCTGGGCTTATCCTTTCCATTGTTTTTTGCAGATATAGGTTTTCCGTGTTACATTTATCTTTACTTTCTTTATATTTATGTTAATTATATAGTTGTATTTTTACTTACATTAACGTTGTGTGAAATCTTCTCTAATCAAGTATTCACTCGTACTATGCCATATAAACTGTTAATTGTCCAAATGATACTAGAAGTACCTCTGTTTAAAACAAAAGCTTGAGATTAAAACCTTTCATTAATAAAAAACTAGTTTTAGCAAATTCATAATATTACAATTTTCATTTCGTCACCTTCGCCCGGCTGAATCCATACACATACTAGATGTCCGGTGGTTGCAGTCATTGTACCTTCCAACATCGCTGTACGTTCCGTTCTTTTTAAAAATTAACAATGAATATCATCAGTAATCAGATATTACGTAGAAATAAATACAATTATGATAGCTAGTTTTAAGTAGCATTGTCCTTGATAGATCTAATTCTAAAATTCATTACCTCTGTTTCAAATGTAGAAAACAACAAAACGTCTTTTAATTTACCTATAAAACAATCTTTATAAATCGTTGATGGATTGGTTCATAGGATGTACTTTTTCAACTGATATGCTTAACTAATATTCTAATCGTGATACAGAAAGTGTAAATTATTCAAGGTTATTAGTCAACAACTGAGGTCTTACCTAAGAGACAGCGGTGCAATATGTCAAAATTGAAAAGTATTTCTACATAACGTGGTGATTGACAATGTCATTTTTTATTGTTTTGACAGTATTAATTGAAACTTTTACCGCGATTGCATGGCCAACTTTATCACATAAGCATTGCACATTTATGCTTACATTTATGAAAACTGCATACAAAAAAACAGAAAAATAATTACTTTCCAGCACAAATCTAAAACAACAACGTCATTAAACACACAGGTCGCAAGCATGTTACTGAAAACACTAAAACACTCATTTCACTTAATATAACAGTTAGAATCTTTATTTATAACTATTTTTAATGTAGATACCAACTAAACTTGTAATGTCCACTTAACCCGGAGCATCGCCACCACGGCAAGCTCCAGGTTATTATCATAAATTAAATCAGTATCCGGGATGTTTTTCTGCAATTGAATCATGCGAGAAACAGTGTTTGGTACGTAACCATTGAAATATTAACGTAGATGGTGTAGATATGTATGAGTATACATTTTTTTCCATTTTATAGAGAGGAGATTAGTAAATTGTACTGAATGTGTGTCACTGTGTTAGTAGTCTGATTTGTTTTCCAATGCACCAAAGATATAAATGCGAACAGAGTGTTACATTGCATGAATCTGCTTGCCATAAAAGTATATATCACATTGGTGTGAATAACAATACATTTTATGTATAATTTCAACCTGGATTGAGAACTGACTTGTTATTCAAGAATGAAAAAATAATACTGCAGGACGGAATGCGCTGGACGTTTCAAGTTGAGTCAAGAAAATGCACTGGAGTGACACGGATACCAAATACGTTGAGTGGATTCAACGTACCTGTTGTTGTAGTGCAGTGAAGCGAGCGATCGCAGAATTGTATGAAACTTGCGTTGTAAATGTTGTCACAAATAAAAGATAAGCATTAACGAGTTGGTTCACCCCATGTTTTCCTTGCGCAACAACGAAGCATCACTACATATTATCTTTGTTCACTCATATATTTTTTCAAGAATTGGAATCATACACACGCAAAATCCGCATCTCGCATTATTATTGGATTGCTGTTTGAAGAACGGGTATCAAATGAACTCAACAAGAAGTAAACTTATTATTCATTTTTATTAAATTAACGACAAATGAGAAAAATGACGAAAATATATTCACAAAACAGATTAAATGAAACAACTATCTGCTTCTACATATTTACAAACTTGCCGGTATTTTGGGAAGAAAATTTATGCAATCTTATTACATTTTCCAGCATAGTAAAAGTATTACCGCTTGCAGTGCCTAAGATGCTTTCAAATGTCCATACATATTACGTCTAATATCCGGACGATGCAAAAATTGGTAGTAGTCAGTTCGACTTAATATCCCGTTTTCAAAATTAAGCAAACAAGATCGTCAATACAACTAAAAATAACTGGTCCAATGCTGTTTTTATAGTTTCCACAGACGACAGCGTTATTGAAACAGTACGAGCAATTAGAATGAATGGATTTGAGACTTTTGATAAAGTATTGCTTTTTTCTGGAAGTACCTGATCTTTCTCCTTCAAAGTGCGCTGTAATTTTCCGTCTTGTCGAATTCTTGTGAACAATGCTCCTTTCTCCTGCGTCTGTCGTAGTTTTTAACATTAGAAATGTAGGTACAAAGCTGGCATTTCACTGGTTTTGTGACTCATCAGCAGGAAAACTGCACCAGATTAATAAAGTCAATTTACTTTATATTGGCACACTGTCGTACAAATTAAATGAACAATGATATGGGTGCAAACTTGCACTGTTTGATTATTTACGCGATTGTTTAATTTTCCTGCCGGCGGTAATTGTAGGGTTTTTTTGTTTTCATAAACATCATTGTTTCATATTTACAGATAGTTTTGAAGCCTTACAGTATCACTAGTTAACTGCACAACTGTTTGCTGATAAGGGTTACACGTTTTGGGTTGCAAATATATACCATAAATAACATCCCTTTAATATCCTTTACTACCGCGTTCGGTGAGGGATTTAATTGATAAGTTGAGGGGAAATGAGGATGCTGTCGATATTTTTAATGACGAGCTCATTTATGAAATGACGTTTTTAAATAGTGCACACTATGGATCAGTCACGCATTGCAATTCTTACAGAGGTGCATTGGAATGGATTCCCGAAAACCGTTTTTGTAAACACCCCGTAGTTTGCGAGCAAATGCTTGAACGGTGGTACGGGCGGACGGTCCCACAGACTGGAACGTCAAATCTATTAGATACCCCATGACCGCGCCACCTAATAATACCTAACAGCACATGTAACAGCTTGAAAATGTAAAAATATATCATTATGAAACGAAGTCGCATATTGGATTTATGTTGTCCGTCCGTCCGTCCGTCCGTCCGCGAGATATCTCAAGAACGGATAGGAATTTTAAAATTCTGTTTTCGGGAGGTTGTAGAAAATTATGGTCGCATGTAAACCTCCATTTTTTGTCATTTTTTGTGAGTCTTATGTCAAACCGGAAAAGAGTCAACAGGTGAAAGGACAAATTTTTAAATAAGAAGCGGGTTCAAAATTTGTTGAATAATACATTTATCGGTTAAAGATTTAAGGAGCCAAGGCAGATCAAATGTCAGCACAAACAAATGGCTTAGATACTAATACGAATTTTGACATTATGCTTTCAGGAATCAAAAGTGGGTCAATAACTCTTGGATAACTTATACTTTGGAATGTCAGGTCAAACCGAAAGTGTGTCTAAAAATCAAAAGTTAATTTAAAAAAATGAGACCGGGGGCTCAATATTGGTGAAACGAAACATTGGACCATGCGTATCAAGAACACCGAGTTTAATGTACACCGGTCGAAAAGTTTGGACGCTAGAGAAGATCAAAAGTCACCATAGTTTGTTACGCTCACTGGTTTTTCAATTATCTCAGTTGTGTAATCATTGAGATACTTTAAAATCCATCTTGTTAATTCTGTATTACTTCGTCTCATATTTAAGTCCGTGTTTGAGGGTTTATTTATATTGACAGACGTTCTGTAATAAAATCAATAAAACTCGGCAAGCAACTGCATTTACCCGCAAGTAACATCTTGAACCCTTATTTGCTCTTGGTTCTGAAAAGATATTTTTCAATTGTATGACTTTGGAACACATTTAAAAACTCACACCCCTTCAGGGGATAATGTACGTTTCTTCTTATTCTAACTATCGAATGACCTTAAAATTATAGTGTGTACTTTCATTCTAATCATTTTTGGTTTAATGAAATATTCCGCAAGCAAATTTACGAATAAAAGGATAGTGTTAAGTTACACATGCTTACTCATTCATTCAGTGCATTTTACGTAGTCCAAATCAAAACATAAAAGCCTGCAGAAAGATTGAACGTTAAGTAAATTCTTTTTCATACACTCGTATCAACACATCGTGATAAGCTACAATAGTTATTTGTAGTCTTTCACAAAAATGAAGAAATATGTTTTGGCTGTTAATATCATTTCATGGTTCTCGCAGGACTATTTGTTTATACTAAAACGCTTGCCTCTGCCATACACTATTCCGGTAATATGGAAAAATTCAGAAATAACGGACATGTGCTCCCTCTCTTATCACTTTTCACTGTCAATATTGATTTTATTTTTATCTTTGCTGCCATTTATGAAACAAGAGAGAGTATGACAAGTTAATAAATACAACATAAATGATTCGTAAATACAGTAGTATACAGACACGGTGCAAAATAAACTGGTTACTTATTTTTCGGCAGTAAGGAAACACAGTACTTTATTTTATAAGCCGAGTAAGTGGCGTCGTCATTTCCATCCATTCTATTGAATACATATAAAAACTCTGGTAAAGTGCGATATGCTGAACTGAAGTACGGTATGGAACGTTGCATTAACAAATCGGGTTCTACGATAAACTTTATGAAGCCAAATGTCAGGAATGTTATTTCATTGCATGCTTTAGCGTTATGTTTTGTTCTGCCGTCCTTTTGTCCTAACATTAAGCTTATCATACATAAACATTACAATATCGTATGGTGTAGGACCAGCTAGTGTTTTGAGTTACCTAGCTTTTGCTTTTTGAATCATTCCTAATGTTATTCCCACAACCAAAATATCACCGAAATACTGACACGTGCAGTCAACTAGGAATACAATTTAATAAGCGATACGATTGGAAAGCATCAGAGAACAATAGGTAGTAGCTGACTAGCTGGTAAACAGTGAAGCTTAGTACAAAGACAAAGGCAGCATTAAATTGTTGAAGTTAATTATCTTTGTAATAAACTGAAGTAATGTTCGTTCAATAATATTAACAATCAGGCATATGTAAAACTTTTCAAGCATCTGAACTATTTACAAAAACAGAACACCTGGCCTAAGTAGGCCCATGTTGGATAGCTATAGTCAAAATATTTGTAATTCTAGATATGATCATTACCATTCATTAGATATGATATGACCAACATTTTTATACCGTTCATTTATTTGCAAATAACGTTGTAGAAAACGACTGAATTGTCATTCTGCATCTATACTATAAGTCGCCCACTGTTGGCGAAATTACTCTACAGTAAAATTTAAAAGTAATTTTCGTCAGTCGCTATATTTGAGAAAATAAAGATTTATCTTTCACATTTTCATCTCACGTAGTACGCAAAGAAACAAAATTATTGCTGAACATAGTATTATTTTATTTAGTTTATTTTGCCCCATTGGTTATAAAATAAAACAAGTGGGTCAAAAGGGGTCCTGTGACAACTCAACATCGACCTCATCTGGTGATCTATGAGAAGCATGCTTAGGACATGATCCGATCAAATATTGAATAGATAGACCCGGGTGCTGGTCTCAAATGTTGATGAGGAGCTGTCTATGCGTCCGTACTAATATTACTACACGTTCCTGTTGATCTGGTGTTGAAAATACACTGCACACCGCCCGTTAGTCTCCAACCAGTAACTGTATAGCAGCTTCCCCTTCCAAAGGTAAATAGTCGTAAATTTATATTATATGTATTTGCAGTCGGTATCAGACTTTTTTAATTCATACAATTCGCTTTATGTTTTGGCCAAGTGTATGTACCAGGGTAGGTGGACAAATTTACAAATATTCGTGCTAAAGTGGTAGCCTTGAACTGCTTCCCCATAATTGTCAGTTAAATTAGAAGCAAGAGTATATACAATTTTTAATTTTGAATACGTGTTATTATTGTTAACATAAATTTGATTTTTGTAACGAGATTTACTTAACGCTTAAAGATCTGCTTTTTTAAGCGAATCAGGAAGTACACGTTGTTTGGCAAAGTTGTCGATTTGAAAATATATTGGGAGGTAGAAATTCATATTATATTTCATTGACACTTTTACTTTTGTACTTGTGTTTTCTATAGTGTACTTTACAGGTACCTGGAACTTTATAACAGCAGAAGCTATTATTACTGACACTAAAAGACAAAGTATCTTGGAATTAAGTAAGTTTAAGATGTACATATACCTATATATGTAATATTTCAGTTGTATTTCTGCGTGGTCCTATAAATATATATAAAAATACGATACCTTTAATTGCAATTACCGTTTTTTATATTCTAAAATTGGAAAGTGTATGGTCTTTCTCTTTAGTTAATAATATGGAGGAATGGCAGATAAACCACATCAAAAATAATATTACACAACTGATCAACCTGACAATTTGTAACAATGAACTTTTAACCATCCTGAGATCTAAAAATATCATAGCAGAAATGGATTACGACCTTGTAATATCTATTCAACATACCCATTACATAATATCTTAAGTTATTTTGAACTGCAAACGATTTATAAGAACATGAAATGCTCATTTATCTTTTTTAGATAAGTTCAAAACAGTCCTCAAATGACAAGACAAGACTGCTATACACTATTTTGATGACCAGACACGGTTCTTATAACATTTTAGTTACAGCTCTAAAAATAACTAGGCAATCAGGAGCGGTGGATATTTTGTTGAATCATAATCCGCTTAACCAAAACTTGATGGCTTTGACGTACGACAAACATAATGTGGTGAGATTATGCATTTCTGGTGCTACTGTGTATGGTGGTAAATTCGGTGGACGAGACGTGGCTGTAAAGGTGCAAAGTACACAATCCGCCAAAGATGAAATTGCTCATAATGAAATTAAAATTTTATTATTGCTCGATTTCCATCCACATATCATTCGATATTTTACTGCAAATGGCGACGACGACTTTATTTACACTGTGCTGGAACTATGCTTAACGAGCCTCGAAGATGAAATTAAAAAGGATTCTATGCTTCTGGACCCTTCCTTGATTTTAAAAAAATGCACAGAAGGTCTCAATCACCTACACAAACATAATGTAATTCACGCAAACCTATCGCCAGCCAACATCCTCTTTACGACGCACAAGGAAGTAAAACTCGCCGAATTTGGATTGTCGAAAGTCATTCCGGTCGAATGCTCTTATGCTGATGTTTCTGTGGCTTGCTATGAGACGCATATCTGGTTAGCACCGGAAGTCCTTGAATGCCTAAATGATCACTGTGACGTATCTGCAAAACTGGTTAGAAAATATCACAGGGTTTGTTATATTTCGTTGTGAGCATCACATTGTATCTGTAAGCTACAGATATGCTCTGGAACTATTCAACTAAATGTCTGATTTGAATCAGTTTAATAATATATTCGATTACGAAACAAAAATTTATTGAATATTGCAAGTTTGAAAAAACGTGTTTTCAATATTTTCAGAGCTTTAAAACTGATGTTTTTTCACTTGGGTGCATCTGTTACTTTACCCTAACAAAAGGCCAACATCCATTTGGAATAACTACAGCTGAAATTCAATTTAACATAATAAATGGGAAAGTAAACTTCTATAGTTCCAATTTGAGTTATGGGTGGCAATCACTTATTGAAAAAATGATATTTGATGATCCATCAAAGAGACCATTAACCGATAAAATTTTGAGCAATAAATTAGTCTTTGGAACGACAGAGTGTGATCACTTTGAGAACAAAAACATAGGAAAAAAAAACTTTGGAAAAACGTGTGACTTGAAACCATATAATGATCCACTTTTCCATCAGGCTAAAAGTAACAATGATTTATGTACGAATACAAAAACAGTCCATTCATCAGCCGATAATAGAACCATAGCAGCAACGAATATCTGGGAAACTACCTACATAAAGATGATGTTACCAAAGCTTATTGATAGTACTCAATGTGACGCGAGATTGCTGGATCATCTTCAGGCTTCTGGTGTTTTAATGTCAGAAGAAGTACAACGGGTATGTTTATAAATCAACACAATTTTTTATTTGTTATCAAGATTTCCGGGCTGAATTTTGCTAATAAAGGCTATCATTTTGTAAGGTGATAGATGAATTAAACGTTTACCGAAAGGCAAGGCTTTTGTACCATATTCTGAAGACTAGAAAGGATTCGTATAACAAACTAATAAGCGCTTTGGAAGAAACTATGCAAACGGGAGCCAGAAGTATTTTATTGAATAATAATGCATTTTACATAGACTTTATGACTATAACGTACGACAAAAATAGTTTGATGGTAGAATTCGGCTCTGGTATAGCGGCTTACGGTGGTAAATTTGGAGGCAGACAGGTGCTTGTAAAGGTGCAAAGTACAAGATTTATTGAAGCTGAAAAGTTTGCACACAATGAAATCAAACAGCTATTAATGCTCGACTTTCATCCCAATATTGTACGATATTTTGCTGCTGATTATGCAGATGACAAAATATACACTGTGCTGGAACTATGTACAATTACTCTTTACGACTACATTAAAATGAAGAAGATGGTCGTGGAGGATTTTGTAATTTTAAAAGAGAGCACAGGAGGTCTTAATCACCTCCACAGGCATAGTGTAATTCACGGAAACCTAACACCTGCCAGCATTCTTTTCACTGTTCATAATAAGGTAAAACTCGCTGACTTTGGACTATCTGAAGTTATCCCGACCGGGTGCTCCTCCGTGGAAACGTCTAATGCAAATACAAAATGGACAGCACCGGAAATTCTTAAAGGTTTGAATCTGGTCCCCACAATGGTAGTTCGTAAGGTTTGTTTATCCGTTTATCATTGTTTATGACATTCCTATTTTGTACAATATTACGTCCCGTTCTTCCATTATTCCTGCACAATCTCTTTAGAACCTCTTGTTTATTTATCTTACCATGGAAATGAAACGAGCTTTCTTTGATGTATAAAAATAATGTCGCTGCTATAATTCACGATAGACAAATATTGTTGAGTATGACCACACATTTAACAGGATAGTATTTCATGAGCCTAAGGTCAACAGCGGCTTACTTTCTATTTAAATGACGCATTGATGAGATTAAATGTCAAACAAAGCGTATACAGTTAGCTAAAAGTAAATGAAATGAATGGTGTTTAAACATATCTAAAATCTCTAAATCACTTTTGTGTAATGATCAAGATTAATAAACACAAAAATAAACATTAATTTTCTAACATTATCATGTATTAATATTTTCAGAGCTTTCAAACTGATGTCTTTTCACTTGGGTGCATCTATTACTATATCCTTACAAAAGGCCAACATCCATTTGGGGAAACAGTTGAAGCTCAATTTAACATAATACGTGGGAACGTAAACCTCCAGAATTCCAAAATAGAGGAAGGATTGTTACTCCTTATTGAGAAAATGATATGTGATGATCCATCAAAGCGGCTTTCAACTGAAGAAATTTTGAGGACATTTCTACACACAGAAAATAGCTTTACTTCTATGCTAAATGCTGAATCGACTGATGATATATTCCCTTCCTTTGATGCTCACACATGGCAGAAGTATTGTTTGAGAATGAATGAAATGACGCTTACACAGTGTGTTTCAAGCTGCCCTGAAATTTTGGGAAGTCCTCCTTTGAGGGGCTACATAACGGACTTTTATTTTAATCAAGCAGTAAGTTAAATTTCTTATTGGGCATTAAGCAGTTGTAAAAATATAAAACCATTCTTGGTTTTTTTACTTGCAGATTAGGTACGGCACCTACTCACAGGTTACTGATTGTTTATTAACTATTTCCTTTGTCAAAAGAAACTTTTACGATATCATAATGACACGACTGAAGGAAACCAACCAAACTAGTGCTGTAGCACTGTTGGAAAGCAGTAATCAACTAAATGAAAAATGGAAACCTCAGAACGTAAATGTTATTAAGACTGATTTTAACTCGTTGACAGAGTTCATTGTATACAACGGAGACATATTATTATTCCAGAATTATTTGGATAGAAAGGGTAGCACTTCGTCGTTATGCCAAATAAGTAGTGAATACTCAAAAGAGACACTTTTACATATCGCTGTAGGCTGTGGACGTATAGAAATAATTGAGTATTTACTATCAATTGGAGCTGATATAAATTCGAAAGATCTTTACGGTTGTTACCCATTGCATTACTTAGGATGGTTTGGAGGAGATGCAGTAGCAGTGACAAAAGTTTTGCTAAAGCATGGTTCCGATCTGCTTTGTAGAAACACTTTTGGCGACACGGTGGCACATGATATATGTAGATATCTGTCACCAAACCAATATCATACGTGGCTAAATTTTATTGTAGATATAGAGCGTACTTCAATTTTCAACGATAAAAATAATATGGGAAGAACACCCGCATTAAACGCTGTTTACACAATGGAAATTACCACGCAAAGTATTGAGCTATTATCAAAAATGGGAAACGTAGACTACAATCATTCTGATAACAATGGTATGACGTTTATAATGCTCGCTGCTTATGGTGGACAAAACAGAGCAGTGCTTGAATGTATTGTTCGGCAGGGAGGTGATTGGACATTCAAAAATAAGGATGGAGAAACTGTACTGCATTGCTCAGTAAAGGGAGGTAACATAGATGCTATAAAATACTTTCTTTCTCTTGGAGCAGATCCAAATGCCAAGTGTCATAACGGGTTTACTCCGTTACATTATGTGTGCTATTCTTATCTTAATCATAAAGATATGACAAAACTGTTAATAGAAAGTAAGGCCGATCTGTTTGCAATGACAAAGGAAGAAGACAATGTAGCTCACATTTTTGGTAATAAAATTAATATGGAAAAGGAGTACTATTCCTGGAAAGAATTTTTAGTAAATTTAGGATATATAAAGCTCTTTGAAGAAACCAATGGGTCGGGAGAGTGTCCGCCTTAATTTCCAGTACTCCCCACAATATTGTCTTTAGTTGTGTGTAAGTTGAAAGATGTATCTTGTAGTATTTAAGAGTTGAGGATTGTTTAATTTATAAATATCCAATATTGAGAATTTAATAAAAAAAATAAACAAATTTATACCATTAGTCAGCTTAAAGACAGTGTAGTAACAAGGACATTTCTTACTAACATGTGTAGACCTGTAAATACTATTTATGTCACACAAGATTCAAAACACTTCAACCCCCATAACATTATAATAGCAACAACGGCTTCCTCGATTTCTTTCATCACATGATATGTATATGTTAGGATGTGCTATGGTGCATGTAAAATTTAATTTACTAGCATGCTATTTTTTTGAAAACGTTTTCTTACTAAACCAATCAAGCAACCTATTATGCTTTCATTTTTATTCAATGATCATGAGCGTTTTTTCGTTACTTCTACGAATATAACTCCACCGTTGTTTATCTATAGCTGTCTAAAATTTTAAAACGATGATGAACCCAGATTTATTATTTCACATTTGACTCACTTTGGAAAGTGCATTATGTAAGTGCATTTGTTATATACGCAGAAGTATATCATATACTGATACTATGATCCTTCAATTAAAAACCTAATGGTCCAACAATCTATACGATTGTAGCGTTATTAAAATGTGCGATGTTAAGGTTGAAAACATGTTGAAAATTTCGATGGCTTAAACATAATTACTAAAATTGCTTAAATGCTGAATGCTGTATTTAAGGATTATCTATCCGCACGTATGCAAATATATAACATGGTCTTTATTTTGTTTTTCACGGAGGAGTATTACAACGTCGTATCAATTCTTCTTTTAAACGATTCATGACGATTTTTTACGTAAACTTATACTACTAATGTAGCTATAACTAAAGTCAGCACTAGTATTTACAAACACATAGCCTAAGACATTCATATTTGGTTTTTAACTTTATTATATTCATGTTAGTGTTTTATGACTTATTGTGAACTGTTTATTTGTTATTCATCAATGATATTGATTTACATTTCGGGATGTCAATAACTTTTGGATGCGTGATGGATAGTTCGTGCTGGATTAGTCTTACTATTTAGATTTTTTTTATGTAAGTCTTGCTTTTTTATGATTGCTAATGCATTTATCCGATGCATATTTAAGATGACTCTTGTTTTTTATTACCAATAAATCCTGTTGTTCTTCAGTGGTTTTTAGGTCTTTAAATGTAGCCTGATGATGCCTTAAAATTTTTGTTGCCTTTGGTCGTTCCGACGGATCATGAGCTACCATTTTCTTGATCAGGGTTAGCCACTTCTCTTGAACGTATGTAGATTGCATTTCGGGCTTATTTGATGCTATGTTATTCATAGTGGCAAGTTCCTTAACTCCAAATGGGTGTTGACCGTCTGACATAAGAAAATAGTAAATGCATCCCAATGAAAATATGTCGATGAAAACACTCTGAAAAGAAACGAATAATGCAAATGACAAAATTTCTTAAAAGCACATTAGAAGTACAATTTGAAAATAAATCTAACCAGCTGTTGCGTATTGTCGTCGAAGCTGTTCAGAACTTCAGGTGACATCCAACGGTTACGCTGCGTAATTGCAAATAAACTATTGATGACGGTTGAATCTGCTGCTGGAATTTGCATGGACCATCCAAAATCACTGATTTTCACTTCCATATGATCTGTTATCAGTACGCTGGACGGTCGTAGGCCACAATGAATAATTCTGTTTTTGTGAAGATAGTCGATCCCTCGCGTACATTTTCTAAGTACTTCGAGGTTACTAATTTTAATAAGTTTTCTTTTTGATTCATCTTCCAAGTGTATAACACATTTTTCTAAAACAATAAAAACAAACTTGCTGTTCTCCTTGGCCGTAAAGTACCTCAAAATATTGGGATGATGGTCGGACTTTAAAAGGATTTTAATCTCGTTATGTGCCACATCGTCAGTAAGTACTTTTTTGTTGTGAACTTTTACGGCAACTTGCCTTCCCCCAAATTCTCCACCGTAAACGTCAACTCCAAAAGTACCTTCGACGAGAACCAGTTGCTTGTCGTACATGATATTTCTGTAGTTTACATATTGGAGGCCGTGCTTCTCTAATATTTTCAAAGCGCTTGTCTGAGCAGTTTCCCGTAGTGCATTCAGCAAAACATTGTAAGAATTTTCCCTTTGTACCAACATTTCGTAAAAAGTCATCGAAATCTCTGTCGCTGGCTTTGGAAGAACCTACAAATATCAAGTTACAATTTCGTGCGGGAATTACATTCAAAAAAGAAGAAAAAAAAACAGTTGTAAAGTATTTTTTGTGACTTTTAATACAAATATGATTCATACCAAAGTGGCGATATCGCAACGTGCAAAAACGCCTTTTTGCAAAAATATTGCAATAAACGTCCTACTGCATACTGTATTTTCAATGAGCCTTGCTATATTTCTTGTTATATGAGTCTTTTGCCAGTTTTTCATGTTTTGTTTTTGTATAGCGTTATTTTACTATAAAATATTTTTTCTCGGTAAAAATGTACCTCAAAAACATTTTGTAGCAAATGGGAATATGTATTACTATCAACTGTGCATTTATTGACGCATGCTGAATTAGCAGAAAATATGCAATGCAATGCGATGATCTTGTATTTGTCTTGCTGATAGCAGTATGATATAGGTAAATAATTGATATGAACAGAGTGGAATATTACTTCCACATCAGTGCAAGCGTGCAGTATTAGTATAAACAGCATATGATTTTACTACAGAATTGTTCATATTATATAATGTAACTACTGCCTTCACTGAAATGCAAGTTTTCCTACCACTACCACCAAAATGATGACATTAATGTTGTTACTGGGAGGCCTATTGGACTATCAACATAATTTTGCAATGCTTAGTTTAGTGGTTGAAATGGTTAGCCTGTCCTGCCTGTCTGTCCATTGTATATCTCAAATGTATGAATGATAATGTTAAATATAGAACGCTGATGGATAAGGGTGCAATGTGGAATGCAAAGAAGCTTTAACTTCATTGTTCATCTACAGGTAAAAGATAACATTAATGATCTGCCTACAAGGATGGATATGTACAAGAGATAGCATTCTGTATAACACTTCATGTTGTACACGTAATCATTATATATTATTTTACCAACGTAAGCATGTGACATTACGTTCTATACATTTATGTTTGAAAGTTACGTAATATCAAAGTATAATTCTCACTTCACTCACAGGAAAGCTCAGAGTGCTATTATTAACTAAGCTTACTATACCCATTGGACTCTCCCAACCATAGGTGCAACACCTTACGTAACTCGGTAACGGCGATATCGACTTCGGTTTGCCCAAAAATGTGAAAGTCGTAATTTTATAGGAAATTTCAGTCGGGGGTTTTTCCTGGAAAATAATACAGATACATTAATTTGCAACAACTAAACCGACTAAAATGGTTTTCGTAACTGTAGCGTTAGTCTCCAAGAAGTATAACTAATCTAATAGTCCATCTAATAGTAAAACTAACATCCACTGTAAAACTAAGTTTATTTTACATTTCCATGGCTTTGCATGATTTACCGACTTAATTTATTTGAAGAGGGGTCATCACATATAGCATTATGATCACACACAAGAAAACGTAATCCAGTCGCATATAATCTAATACATTTAATTGAAATTCAAAATAAATAAATAATATACTGACATGATTGTTCATTAAGGGACTGTAAAAGTATTAATGTTGAATTATTCAACAATCCTAATTTCAATTTAATAAGTATTAGACATTTGGGTACGACGTTTAAGCTTTTACTATTTCTTCTTTATAAAATAATCTCGCTTAGGAAATAGCTTTTTTCCATTTTTAAATTAACTATGGATGAGAGAGAAAGGCGCTTTACTAAATTCAATGGAAAAATTACAGAGATGTCAAAGTGTAATCCTGCATTTAGTACCGTTCTATAAGCAAACATTTGGAACCGGATTTTCAGTAGATACGTGGTGCGGCATATGAATGTATTTTTTGTACGTCATTAACGGCCTTTGGAATAGTGTGAGGTGGTAGCATTGTAAGTCAATATCATAGTTGAGTATATCGTAAAGCTTTGCATCTTCCGGCCAAGTAGTACAAAAGTTATGCGTTATCTCTGCTGTCCAAAAATTGTGATATGTACTTCGTTACGGCAATACACTATTAACGATACTGTAAAGTATTTTGTTTGTTGGAAACCAAATGCCACTTTATCATGTGATATGATTCAATCTTCCATTCTGCTTTATTGTTTGTAGCGGCATGGACCTCAAATGTAGCGCTGTGAGCACCTATCCATCATAAAAATTAAAATTAGATAAGATAAATGAATACACTCCGTAAAAGTCATATAGATACACCCTTACAATTTCAGTGGTAGTGTTACAGCAACTGTTCTTGTCG